>JBCFYV010000256.1:0-109760 GCA_039000515.1 Timema cristinae
ATGCAAAATATTGAGAAATGATCAAAAAAAGATTTATATGGTATTAGAATCCCGCAATTACTATCCAATATGAAATGTGGCTTTCCCCGTAACGATCCCGGTGGACACCTTGTTCCCCTTGAACAGCGCTCGTGAGTTTTCCCCCCAAAAAACAGACCTCTTGGCTGTCTTTTTTGTTTTGGAGAAGGCTTACGACCCCACCGGGCGGTACGGCTTTTTAAAAACCCATGTTTAATTGGGGGTTCCGGGGAAAACCCCTTTTTTTTTCTAATTTTTGTCGGTAGACATTCCGGGTTTAAAGGTTAAAAAAACCTTATCGATGATTTTATTTAAGAAAATGGGGTGCCCCAGGGTGATTTTAAACACTACGTTATTCGCTATCGCGATAAATGCATCGTGGACAACGTGCCGTACCCGCCGTTCATGTCTTTTTGTGGATGATACGCAAATTTTTTGCGTTCATCAAGTTCCACGGGGGGGAACGAAGATACAACTCGCTGTAAACAATTATGGGTGGGCATCTGTAATGGCTTTCGTTTCTCTGCGGCCCCGGACTGTCGTCCACTTCCATAGATTACGTGGAATACAGCCAGCCCCAATATTTTAATGAACAACGTTGTTTTACCTGTCTCCGAACCGTAAGGTTCTGGGCTTTTATTCGATTTTAAACTAACTTGGATCCCCCACTAAAGACCCGAAAGCGGGTGTATTAAACTTTGATTTACTTAAAATTGTGGTGGTTTGCTTTTTGGGGTGCTGATGGGGAAAACCCTTTATGCTCTTATAGAGCCTTGGTGAGATCAAAACTTGATTACGGGAGTTTTGTATATGGTTTCCGCTAGACCCCGGCGTTAAGATGTCGATGCGTCCACCCGTGGCATTCGATGGCTACTGGTGCTTTTCTACCGTCCCGTCGTCGCATTGTACTGACGCCGGTGAGCCCCCCCTTTTTACCCGGCGGTCTTACCCCCTGGCATCTTACGTGTCGAAACTGATTGCATGCCAAATAATGTTGCTTACCGCCCCGTATTTCTCCCCCCTTTCCCTGTCTTGTAAAACTAAAAAAGGGTAGTACAAAGGCCCGGGTTTGGGGTCGGTGCTTTTGTTTTTGACACGTGTGGATGTCCCGCCAAAAGGGTATCCCCAATCCCAGGTCGAGTTTCCCCGGAAAAATACGCCCTCCCAAATGCCCCTTTTTATCTTGCCCGTTCCCTAAAGCGCCCCCCAAAATTTGTATATAGAGGCTTTTAAGAGCTCCCCCCCCTCGCTTTCACGGATTTGAGCGTCTACATGATGGCTCTAAATCTGGAGTCTCCGTGGGTGTGCTTTTGTTGTGGAAGGACCCAAATTTTTAAAATTTGGTTTACAAATGAAACCGGTTTTTACAGCTGAATTATATGCCTTTTTTAAAATCTTTGTGTTTTGTTTACCAAAAGTAGTCCCCGTTCTGTCCTATTCACGGTTTCCCATGGTGCTTTGTTGGCATTTTTCCACTCTCTACTCGTGGAATCCTTCGTGCATTGATTCACGAAAAATTTTTAAAAAATTGTTAATTAAGCACCCGGCTCGCTTTTGCTGGTTTTCCTGGTCCGTGGTTTTCCAGGAAAGGAATGGGGACAGGCACCCAAAGGAGGCAGCACGTATGCCCCCGGAGGGGTTTGGGTGTCATTTTTTTTGACTAAGGGTTTTTGTTCGGCGGGAGTCTTACGCACCTGGCACGGCAGTGGGTCTCGACCCTGTCAGAACAAGTGGGTCCACGGGGACGGTGTGTCGCGAGGGCCCTCTTTTACGAAAGTCTAAAAGAGGGAGGTCTTGTTAAAATACCCCGCGTGGGAACCACATCATTGACCCATGGGTTTTTTTGAGGGGGGACCCCCCCCAGTTGTGAGCTTTGCGTTGTCCTCTGAGTGTTTTACACTTTTTTGGTGGAGTGCGTAATATGCCCTATCCGCCTCTTGATTTTAATGGTGACCTACTTTTTTTTATTACGCGATAGTGCGGAGGAGTTATTTGTTTACTCCGTTTTTTACGCCAGGGGTTTTTTTTTAATGCCATTTGGCACTTTTTTAAAGTGGCTCTTTTGGTTTTTATTAAATTTTTAGTTTTTTTAAACGGTTTTATTAAATTTAACATGTTGTTTTGTCTTTTACGTATTATTTTTTAAAAATGTTTTTCTTTTTAACGTGTTATTTTTTAATATGTTTGTTTTGTTTTTTTATTGGAGTGATACACTTGTGGTTTTTTTTTAGCAGGTGTACACTTAATTTATAAAAAGAGCCCTTTGAGCATTTGGGAGTGTCTCAGATGGTGTATTTTTATTTTTTCCCCCTATGGGGATTTTATTATGTTTACAATTATTTAAAGGCCCTAATGACCTCGAGTGTCGAGGGGCCTTTAAACCATAATAATAATAATAATAAAATAATACATTTTTACCCTTTAACTGAAACTTAAGAAAATTTTTTTAATTAGGATGTGTAGTCTAGGTGGCAGCCAATTAAGTAAAATAAAAAAATGAAGTTTCTAAGTTTTGTTTCCCATATTGAATTCTTAATAGGGTTTTTTTAATTTTTTAATTTGGAAAAACTTCTTTCCACACTGCTACAGGACAGGGAGTGTTAATAAAATTCTCAGGCTACAACAGTCCTTCGCAAAGAGCATGGGGGGGGGGGGGTCATTGAAAATGAGGGACCCTGCTTCTTTCCTGGTTTTCTCCATCACCATCAGCCCTCTGGGCGGAGTCAATCTCCCGGCAAGAACTCCGGTAAAATCTGACCCCCAGGCAAGGTCAAGATCGACCCCCGTTCCGTACTAGCCAGAACTGCTCTCTAAACCCAGCTTTGGCTTATCACAAGATTAGCAAGTCGGGGCCCCACGTTCGTTTACAAGACACGTCACCCAAAGGAGAGACATCCAGCCAGGAGGAGAGGAACTGGGAAGCCGACTAAGACACTCCAAGAGACGGTTGAGTCCCTGCAAAAGAGTTCATGGCCAAGCAGACCAAAATTTGGACAACAACTCCAAAATGCACCCAACCCCCTTGTGGGGGAAACACCCCCTTCTACGGGGGGACACCCCTCGATATGACGGAGAGGTTGGGCCCCTTGGCGTACCAAGCATGCAGACTCTTGCCGTTCAAGACCCGGCGCTCCCGGGTACGATGAGTCCCCAGGCTCTCCCGCCACCCCCCTTTTTTAGCCTCATGGTGGATGGGTTTCTGGAAGGTCCCGGGAAAGGGACAGCCATAGGCGAAAGGAACAGCGGCTCAAAGCCTTTATTATTCCATTGTACACAGTTAAAACTAAGAAAATAGAAACAACAAATATTTTATCTATACAATAATTTAATCATATTAACGGTACATTGTGGAAGTCGAGACGCCCCCTGTAGGTCCTTCGGTGTCCATTATTTTTCTTAACTTTCCCTCGACGGTCTTCGCCGGATTGCATTTGATGGGTCCAAAAGGGGTCCCACCAACAGTTCCGTAGTGTGTGCGCTACCAGCAGGTGAGGGTCACAATGTCCTGTGGCGCATGTTGCCCGTTTCCTTTTACTAGTTATGAAATACCGACGTGTTGTCGGTTCCAAATCGGTTACACTCTTCCTGTGGCTGGGGTTCCCCTATAGGTGATTAATGCTGCGCCCTCTCCCCTCTATTTTTTTCTTCGGTGTTCCCAAACGTTGGATCTGGCACTCGTTTCGCTCGGTGCCACACTTGTGTTACCATGGGGGCACGTCTGAGTACAGTCTACGAAACCCCGGCCGGCCTTGCCACTTGCAGGTGATCCCCCTTGGGAACCCCAGTAGTTTTTTCTCGCGTAAGCTGGGAGACCTCTGTATATTCGTGCTGTAATTACTGTGGCCATCTCAAGTTGAAACCCAACATGAAAAGTACCTGCGATTTTTCTCTTCCTTTTATGTCCGTGTGTCGTAGGTGTTTAAGTAGGACCTCGCCCTGGTGGGCGCTCTCAGTCATCGTTTAAAGGGCTGCGTTGTGGAGTTATACTAGTCCCAAAAATAACTAGTCTTGACTGCTCAGTTTAAGATTTCTCCCGGTTTAAGGTAAACCCCCTCGATTTAGTAGGTGGGTACTGCTTCAAGGGTCCTGGTGAGTTGCAGTAAAATAATAGGTCGTTCAGGTACGCCACCCCCGGGGATTTCCCGGGCAATTCTTGATGGCTTGAATTGCTTCGTCGTGATCCTCTCATCAAGGCCGGAGCTAGTGGTGCCCATCGGGGTCTCGTCGCGGAGTATTTTTTTTCCCTGGGTAAATTCCCCGTTAGCGTTGTAAACCCTTCGATACGGGGATCGGGAAGAACCCCCGACCGTAAATCGATCTTCCAGACCCACGCTTTTTTGGGGATGTCGTGGAGAACCCGCGCCGGCCGTTTGTAGACTGAAGGTTGATGTCCGAATGAACACAGCCCACGGACTATAATCTTTTATCACCCGTAGGGATCCTTTTTCCTTTGGTATCCTAAAAGAGAAGAAGCGTCCGTACCCCAGGTTTCTTTAGTGCCCTGTTTCCAGCCAGTCCTTCACGATGAAGTCCATTTCCGGCGTAGGTTTGGCCCTTGCGAAGTGGTGAGCCGCTTCCGCGGGACGGGGAAATACGGCTCCCTTCTGCAGTTTTTAAAATTTATTTTATTTTTCCCAGCATATTGTCTTGAGGGCGGGACTGCTACCAATCGGTAGGTACACTTGTCTCGCTCCATCATGGTAGTTATTTTCTAGCTAGTGTCGATGGGCTTTAAAAAATAATAATTCTTCTAGCAGTAGATGGTCTAAGGCTTTGCCGAAGGATGGGAAGGGGGACCCAAGCTTCTTCCCCTGGTTCTTCTCCATCACCCATCACGCCCTCGGGAGCGGAGTCCTTGGTCCGGGGTGGTCGGGTGGCCCTGTTGTGTTTGGTTTCCCGGGTTTTTCCCTCTTGGGTGTCGATGATGTCGTTTCCTAGGTTTTTTGATTAATGCGCTAGCGAATCGTGTTTTTGGGCGTGGGTTGGTATGTTCCGTGCGCACATTGTGCCCAATTTCCCGTTAGTGTTGGGATGGGGGATCCCGGACGATATCGGTTCCTCCGAGCTGACTGGCCCAAAAAAAAATTTAAGGTCTTTATCCATTCCAAATTGCTTGCGGCCTCCTTTGCGTCGGTGGAACCTCCCCGGTCTGATGTTTTCCCAATTTTCCCCGGGGTTCGCCTCTAATCTTAAGTGTTCCAGGTTTATCGAACCCCATCCCGTCGTTTTTTGTAACCAGGCCGGAGGGTCGGCCCCTCCCTCCCTGTAGACACGTTGGATGTTTTTTTTTGGCGGTGGACATTCTTTGAACCCCCCATTTTTTGAATTTTGTTTTGGGTCCCTTCCCCTCGAAGTCCGAGATTCCCACCCCCTTTTTTACAGGCTCAGGGTGGAGGGGAATAAGTATGTTTGCTTATCTGCTATTAAAATAGGGTAAAAAATTTGATAAAAATGAGTTAAAAAGCTAGTAAGATTTGTAGGTAACAGAAATAATAAAAGATAAAAAAAAATCTGTCAAATTGTCAGTAGAAACGTTTTTGACATTGTTTCTTTAACTTGTTATTGATTGTCTCCAATTCAAGTATTGAATTTATAAAAAAAAGGCAATAAATAAGAATGCAAAAGTAGGCAAATGCAAAATTTTAAGAAACTCTCTATCAAACCCAGGCACATTTTCCCCACTTTATATATCCCGTCCACAAAAATACTTTTTAATTTGAATCCCTATTTTAAAAAAATTTTTAAAGATAAAAAGTAATAAATTCTGATAAACAATATTCTTTACCAATTTTTTTTTAACACAAAAAGAATTAGAAAAGCAAAAAAATTTTTCTGATCAGAAAATTATAAATATATTTAAATTTTTTGAGTTAAAACAACCAGACAACCATTGCCACTTCTCGAACAAAAAAAAAAATGAAAATCAAATGGCAATAATTTTTTTTTTTGTTTTGTTTTTTAGGGTTAAAAGTTTTAAAATTTGCGAAAGCACTTACAGATAACCAACAAAACCCCGCCCCTTAGGGCTCCGTTTGCCACGTTTCATTTATAACATAATAAAATAAAAATGAAGCGCCTGACGGGCTGATAATTTATTACATTGTGTGACCTAATATCCCCCTGGGCTAGTTAGATGCGTGATAAAACAGGGTTGAATTTAAATTGAACAAGATAAATTAGTAAAAAAAAACAATAAATGATTTATTACATAAAACAGAAATAAAAAAAATTAAAGAATTCAATAATATTAAAGTTTAAACGTTTTAAGCTTGATGCAAAAAATAAACTTTGTGAAAAGTGATGATTAGACTGTAGTACAAGGGCTGTGCAGGCTCCAGGGTACAGGTAAAAGTTTTTTAAGGGTAGAAAAAATTGAAAAAGTTTTAACAAAAGTTATTGAACAAGGTTACAATCAAATTTTTATCAGTTTGCTTGATTGGGTTTTAAGAAATAGCCCTTTTAAAAAAATTTCGGATAATGATAAAAACAGAAAAATCTGTTGATACAGCGGTTTTGTGACTAGAAACGGTGTCAACAACTAGTACTATTGGGTCTCTTTTTCCCCTTTGGTACTGCAGGCATTCAATAGTAATAACATTCTAATAGGAATTGCACTAAAAGCAACACAAAACAAAAGCAGCCAAAAAACAGGCAAAGAAAAAGGGTTTTTTTGCGCGGACCCCACATGACTTTAGGGGCAGTTCCACGGTTTGCTCACTGAAACTAATACTGCACGTGAAACGTGCTTTTGGGCTAATCAAAATATAGATTTCCATTAACCCCAATATGATATGGAAAACAAGACGGGGCAGCCTGGTTTAGCCCTGCAAATTTAAACAGTGCCCTGACGTGCACGGTGTCATGAGAAACATTGCCCCAAAATAAATTAATGGAATTGTGGAAATTTGAAGTTTATGATCAAGACTTATATTTCTAAGCCCAAAGGCTCATAATGTAAAGCTGTTAGTAAGGACCAAAGGGAAAAATGTGCTGGTGATATACTAAGTCAAAAAGGGTTGTCCTTTAGATTGCAGGAACCCATATTTAGCCAATTAACTGAAATTTTTTCCCTCTTGAAGTTGACAGTCGCCGGTGGGTTTCTTTTCGTTCGGCGGCCCCTTTTTACCTTTTCGTCTGGAGCTATTCCCGGGACGGAGTCGAAGGTCGCCTGTGTTTCCTCATACCTTTTGACCTTAGTTTGAGTCCCATGTGGGGGGGGGTAGTGGGCCCCACTGGGGGTCTCGATGGGGCGAAGGGGGTGGAGGTAGGGGAGAAGGAGTAAGGGGGGGGCGGTGGGGCGGGGGTCTCAGGTTTCCCCGGGGGGATGATGGGGAATTGGGGGGGGGGAGCACGTACGGTAGGTGATCGCGGGAGAGGGGGAAAGGTGGGCGGGGGGTGAGCGGGTGAGGGGGAAGGAGTTTTTTTGTGGGACCCGGGAATGGGTGGCCGGGGGCCTCTTGGTATTGGTTGGCCCTTGGTGGGGGAAATCCCGCCCGCGGGGTGCTGGGCCCGGGGGCCGGGCGGTGTTGGGGGCCGGTTTTGGCGTTGTCTCCCTTGTCTGCGGGCCTTTTCGCGCGTTCGTATACCCCATGTTTCCCGCGAGGGTTTCCCCCAAAGTCGCCGGGAAAAGGCCCCTTTAAAAAGGGCGAGAAGGGGGGGGGGGGGGGGGGGGGAAAAATGTCGGTGAAAAGGGGGAATGGTCGATGGTGGTTAGGGGTGGTAGGGGGGGGGAGAGACCCCGGGTTGGTGGAAAGGGGGGAAAAAAAAAAGGAGAAGGGGGGGGGAAAGGAGAAAAGGGGGGACTGGGTCGGGGGAAGGAAGGGGGGGAAAAGACCGGGGCACTCAAGTGGGGGGGGTTTTTGGGTTTGGGGAAAGGGGGGGAGCCTCGGCACTAAGATGTCGCGGTGGGTTGGAAAGGGGGGGGAGCCTTGGAACTCAATTTTGGGCGCGGTGGGTTGGAAGGGGGGGGGGAAACCTGGCACTCAAATGGCGGAAGGGGAAGGGGGGGGGATCGGCACAAAAAGAGGCGGGTTTGGGGTTTAAAAAAAGGGGGGGGGGACCCCCTCGGCACTCAAGGGGGCCTTTGGTGGGCGCGGGGCAAGGAGGAGGGGAGGGGGGAACTTGCAGTTACCGTTCAAAACCCCGTAGGGACTTGAAAAACTCGTTTATTCCATTAGCGAGGGAACTACAAAGGGCACTAACCTTTTTGGGCCCCGGCCTTCCCGGTACGGATTTTGGGTTGGGACCCCGCCGTTTTTCCCCCAGACCCCCCGGAAAAAAAGGGGTGGAGGGGTCGGGGGGTGCGCGGCTTTTTTTCCCCGGGGGCAGCGTTTGGGCGGCGGGGGGGAGTGGGGGGAAAAGGGGCCCCAAATTTAAAAAAAAAGGGGTCGTGCAAGGCCCCGGGATGTTTGAGGGGTTGGGGGTTTTAAAAAATCTACAAGATTGGGAAATAAAATTTAAATGTCCTTCGAATAAACAAAAAAAAAAAAAAATCGGTTTATAGAAAATTCAAAAGGGGCCAAAAAAAACATTGTCATTTTTTTTTTTTTTAAAAAAAAAACTAATTGGTCAAAAAGGAATTTTAGTTTTCCAGGATATTAAGTGCTCCAAATAAGCTTTTTGGCCAAAGGGGGTGGGGATCTGCCCGGGCCCAAACTTAAAGGTCGCCCCTTTTCTTCGTTGCGTACTGTGCAAATTTCCCTTTTGACGTGGTTTTTAGTAAACGGGTAAAATGGAGCCGGGGAGCCCCTCTTTATAGCCCAAAATTTTGGGTTAACGGAACAAAGAAAAAGGGTGATAAACTCGGAATTTTAAAAAAAAGGAGAAAGAGGCAACGGGGGAAAGGAAATGAAACCGGGCCCCCCGTTCAAAAAGGGGAAAAAGGGGTTTTTTGGATTCCGCTAGTTTTCTAAGACGCGGAGTGGGGCGCCTCAAAATACTCTTTTTCCCCCTTCCCCCAGGGTATTTTTGGGTAGTACGTGTGGCAGCCATCATTAATAATTTTTTTTTCCCCCCGGGCAAATAAACAAACATCTTAAATGGTGAGTAGTTTCTAAGGATTTTTTTTTTAATTTTATCTTTTTATGATTTATTATTCGGTCAGCTATTTTTTTAATTAGAATTTTGAAATAGATTGGCTAAATTGGGTTTTGGAGGGAGGGGAAAATAAAAAAAACCCCCTATCCCTTTTTAGGGGGTTTCGTCAGGGACCTTAAGAAATCAAAATGTACAGAGTAAAAATTTAAAGGAACAAAACCCCGGAAAATAAGTGATAAAACTTGGGAAAGAAAAAAGGAAAAAAAGAAAAAAAAGGTTCCCCGTATGGCGGCCCCCGGGGTCAGTCGGGTGAAAAAATAAAAACCCCCCGGGGGTTTACATGACAATTCCCATAGTAGCTGGCGATAAAATGAAAATAAACTTTCCCCAGGGGGGTCTGTGAACAAGAGGGGAGGGTCGAACCCGGGGGCCCCCCTACGATCGTTTTTAGTATGGCCTTTTTAGAAAAAGTCACTCCAACCCGCGATGATAAATTAGGGGTTGGGCCAACAAGTCTAGCGGAAAAAAGTGTGTGGGTGCGGGAAAGCCTTTAAAATTAGGTGATAATAGCTCTGAGTGGGGGAGTAATGGTAAGGGGGGGGAGGGGTGGCATAGAGTAGGGGGTGACATAATACAAGCCTGGAACAATCTAATTTTGTGGCCATGGTTAAACAAGACTGGTTTGTGCACAAGAGAGGGGCTAATCCTCACATGACTCCCCTCGCTTTCCCCGCAGACGCTCTAAGGTTTTCGGTTCCGCTTGCAGCGACGGTTTTCCAGCGTTAACCCAGGTATTTCACTGTTTGCGACCACGAACCGCTTCTCCCGCGGGCGAAGGGGCTGCAGGTGACCCGGTCTGCGGTGGCTGAACAGTATCGCCAAGACTTGGTTACAGTTCACTGTAGGGTTCTGGAACAAGGTAAGCGATTATTCCCCGTAATGCCATGGTGAGCTTGGCCCCAGAAAAACCGCGGCATGGGGGAGGTCGCCAGGATGCGGTATCTTGAACACTGGAACAGGGAAACTCCCTTTTGGGGACGGAACATCACGCACAAAGGGGGAAAAAAGAAAATTAGAGGGGAGAGACAGGAGCTCTGGGCGAGCCGATACGATAGGACGAGGGGTTGACAACTGGTGGTCCATGCCCACTTAAGGAGCGGTCGGGAAAGAAAGGCAGAAGGTGGTGGGAGTAGAGGGGGTAGGGGGGGCCCCCGGCCTTGCAAGTCCTCGGTGGCTCACACGGGTCAAAAGCACCCTTCCGTCGACGTTCGTTTAACGCTTCCGTCATAATGTCGACGACGGCTTCCGAAAACAAAACTGGTGATCTGGCAGGAGGGGGTACACCTCCATCCAGTCCGTCCAAGGATCAATCTCTCGGCGACTTTACCGATACAAGAGGTAGAGGATGGACGGTAGGACGAGGGGTATCCTTTTGTGGTTTCC
The DNA here is from genome assembly GCA_039000515.1 of Timema cristinae. Lineage (NCBI taxonomy): Eukaryota > Metazoa > Arthropoda > Insecta > Phasmatodea > Timematidae > Timema > Timema cristinae. The sequence goes on from JBCFYV010000256.1 coordinate 10,498, forward strand.
CGGGTTGTGGTTTAGTTATGATACCCGCCACTGCGCGGGAAATTTACAAAAATATTAAACTTTGCGTTGAGGATGCGTAATAGAAGACAAAAGATATACAAGAGGTTGGCCAGGAGGAGGGGGTATATCCGGTCCAATCCCGGGAGTGGACGTGCCATGAAGCCTCGTCACAGTCCTGGTCACCTCGGAGGGGGTTACCAGCCGCAGGTCAAGGTACGGGGGTTGACCTGCCACCGGGGGAAGGAAGTGTCCGGGGGATCCGCTTGATCTCTTTCCGAGAGATCCTGGTTGCCTCGCGAAGCTGGCCTGGAATCTGACGCCAGAGCCTCTGATGGTCTGTGGCGGAGGACGCTAACCCACCCCCACGTGGAGCTCCGGGATCAGATCCTTCTTGTGACATTATCCCCTTCAGATGACGCCACAGAGAGATCTTTGGTGTCTAGAACGGCATGACGGCGCCGTCTTAGCCTCCCTCTGTACTGTCTAAGCTTGCGCTGACAGTGAGAGCGGAGCGCGACGTATATCTCCCGGACACGGGGGAGACGACCTCTCTGCCAGAGAGCACGTGCTCTATCACGGGGACGCATATCTTCGAGGGGGAGAAGGGGGGCCAAACAAGGAGGGGTCGACGGATTGGAATCGACGACTCCGCCACAAACAGGAGGAAGTTGTAAAGAGTTGAACCTGCCGATCCAACTCCTCGACGTCAGGAGGGAGGTGGTGGAAGGTTGAACCCTGCCGATCCAACTCCTCGACTTCAGTTATGGGGGCGGCTGGGGCTTAAACGCGGTTCAACCTAGCCTGGAATCTAGGCCAATCCGCGGCGCTGGTAGTTGGAAAAGTGGGGGCATCTGTCTGAAGGGGAAGAAATCGCATAACGCCCGTCACATGATTGTGATCGGAGTGGAAGAGATTGGTGACCAGATGTGTCAGAAACGGCCTCCTCGTGGTCCGGACCAGGTCCAGGTATTTAGGATGGTGTCGAGGGTGGTCGGGTAAGTAGGTGGGCAGATGAGGACGGTGGATAAAATTCCGGTCCTGTGGTGAACCTCCTCAGAACCGTCCCGCGATTGAGACGCTACGCACCCCAAGTGACGTGCCTGGCGTTAAAATCGCCCGCTAGCACAACGCTAGCGTCGAGAGCACGCAATACGGACAAATCGGTCTCCGGCAGGACCACCGCAGGTGGACCGTAAATCAAGCGAGAGAGACAGAGCACGCGGCACCCAGCAGCCGCACGGCTACCATCTCCAGGGACACGAGCCTCGGGACAGCCGCCTGGTGGTGCTGGAGGCGGGACCGAACAACAGGGCCACGCCGCCAACCCCTCTGGTTATCACCTCGGTCACCCGAAAGGCGGAGAAGCCCGGAACTGAAAAGACGGTGTCCGCTCTGAACCACGTCTCCGTGAGAAACGCTACGTCCACATCCATGTCGGTCATCATCTGGAGAAGTTCGGGAATCCTAATGACTAGCGATTTACACTTCCAGAGAAGGAGTTTGATCTCATCACTCAAACAAAGTCTGGCACACTTCGGACAGGATTTGAATCTTGCCCCCAGTCCGGGGTAGCCACGAAGCGTGTCCCTCATGTAGGGGAGTTTCTCACAGATATGGAGCTAGCGGAAAAGCTCCCATATCTCGGTGAGAGTGTAGATCAGGGACTTGAGATCAGCGGTCCCTGCTGCAGAAGGGTGGGGTGGGGCACGTCGGGCAGAAGGTTTGGGGGGAAACGGCAGGCTGCTGCGCCGTCGTTGGACCCCCGGCGTCGCGACGACGACCCTTCCTCAGGGAAGACGGGGGAAAGTCCAGGCATTAACGAGAGGGGGAGGGGAGTGTCGGACGATACAAAGGTTTGGGCGGTGGCGGTGCGCTGACGGGCGTCGAGCGCTTGCGTGAGTCGACGAACCGTTTGCGCACCTTGCAGATGCCGGTATTTGCGAGGTGAGAGCCCCCGCAATTGACACATCTGGCGGGTTCCGAGCGTGGGCGCTCGCAGGCCACTGACGTGTAATGTACCCCCACACTTGACATACTTGTCGTTCCCGAAACATGATACCGAGCGGTGTCCAAACCATTGGCAGCGATGGCACTGCTGGGTCAGGTTCTTTCTCCGGAAAGACTCGAAAGTGACACGCACTTTCGAGATAACCTTCTCTTTAGATAAACTGGCAACTACTGGTGGCTAACCAGAGTCACGAGGAACAGAGGGTACGGCTGATCCTGGCCGGCAGCGCGTGCACCCAAGCGTTTAACGCTCCTCATGGCGTATTCCATCTCGGTAAGTTCCGAGTGGATGTCCTGTGCGGGGGTCCACAACGGGGAGACCGCGGATCACGAGCCGCCCGTCTCTCTCGCTGTCTAATGGGAAGGTGTAGGGTTGGTATCCCTGAGAGACGAGCTCTCCAGTAGAATAGTCATGTCCTCCAGGGTGAAGTCGGAGAACGTCACCCTGTTGGAGGACCACTTGATTCGGAGATCACCTCCGAGTCCGCGGCTGAGTACCTTTGTAGCCGTGAAGGGGTTCACACGGAAATCCCCCTCACACACTATCACCGGGATTCTTTGGGTTCGCTTCTCTCAGGGTTAGCCTTAACTCTGTCGCCGGGTCGGGGATCCTTGGGAATCGCACCCGAATCCCGGGAATCGCCTGCGGCTGAGGCACAGGTACCCCTTGGGTGGGCACCGGCAACCGCCTTGCCCCTCTGGGGTCTCTACTCGTCACAGATTTCTTCCGAGGGAACCTGCGGGCAGAGCCACAGCTAAGGGGACAACACGTGAAGAACAGTACGGAAGACGTTGGCTTACCCATACCGGACCCGGACGATGCTCTCGGGTAGCCGTCAACCCGGCTGTAGTAGAGACCGCTCCTGGGCGCTGACTTCTTGGGATGGCTCTTGCGCTCTGCATCCCGGCCCTTCTGCTTGCCAGTGTTCTTCCTGGAGGCGGCGGAGTTGGCCCCGGTGGAGTCGGAAGATGCCGCCTAAAGGTTCTTGGAGCTCCGTGCTGAGACACGGTGGCGTCTCCTGGGACTGACAAGAGACCAATTCCCCTCTTTGGGGTGATCCTCCTTCCCCGAGGAGTTGGCCACCTTGACCGGCTGGGTGGTCCGCGGAGGGAGGGCGGCTTCTGGAGGGGGCTTGGGCGCCACCAGGGTGCCCAGAGGTCCGTGGTTAGGGGCCGTCTCAATCCTAAGCGCGTCGGCTACGGCTTGAGCCCTCTGCCGGATGGCCTCGAGCCGATCATCGATGTGGATATGCAGGTTGCGGTACGAGTTGGTACCCAGGTCTAAGGAGGCCTGGGTACTCGGTGGTATAGCGTAGCCGGAGTTGGTGGCCCTCAAGGACGTGGTAATAACGCACCCTGTGGAGACGCTGCAGGTTATGATGGATGTGGTGAAAACTACCGCTGTGGTCGCCAGGTAGGTCCTGGTGACGGTTGGGGTGGTTATCTCTCTGGTGTTGGGCACCACGCCCACCAGGTGGTGCATGGTGGGACGTTGGTGGTGATGTATTTGAAGCCCACCCTAGTGGGGTAGGTGTTAAGACTGGACGACTGCCCAAAACATACGTATATTTAGAGCAGAACGAGAAGAGCAAAATGACACTAGGTAGTAGAGATCGAGTTACGGACAGCTGAGATATACACAAAACTAACTTGGGAGAACACACAGTACTATGGCGTACTAATAAAGCAAACGTTTACACGACGACAAAACTTGCCACACTGTTTTGCTGGATGCTCAATTAGAATCTGTATAAAAAACACTGTAGGCTGCACGGGTAAACCTGTGCGCTGGTACTCTTACACTCGCTCGTCAATCACCGTCAGCACATGCTGTATAGTTCTGTGCAGATTCATTCTCACCGCGCTGGCTCCGAGCTCCTGCCAGAGTTGATGACGCTTGCGATGTTGACCCTCTCTTGATTGTGGACCATCTGGATGTACTGACGATACTGACGACTGTTGGTACACTCGTTGTAGATACTGAAGATAGTTTGAAAGATTTCAGATAGTATTAAACTCTCACTTGCCAAGAAAGCAGTGGAAAAGAGCAGGTCCAAGATCAACGAAAAACGCATGATCTTAGCCATAAGGCCGAGAAGCGATCAATAATTGTAAGCTTAAGCAGAACTATCAACACGTAATACGTGCACTTGTATTTTGTGATAATTGCCGCCTCAGCTTTTAACAGCAGCCGTGCGGTGTATTAAAAACAAAAATAATAGCTTCGCACTGTCATTACATGTCAGATCAAAAGTATTTCGGCGAGCACTCGCCAACGATGCACCTGCACCAGAAACCGAAATGAAAGGGTACCGAAAGCGCTTAGGCAGAGGCGTGCGATAGATCATAAATCATATACTTCAATATCGGAATAACTTTGACCAATAAAACGTTGCGTAAAGCTATTTAATTATTGAATGATTCTTTGATTTCGCTGCTTATATACCGCCTGATGCGGCCGCCTCTTTTTATCATAGCAAGGCATGGCCCTGATAGTGGACCCTGTACATTAATTTGTTAAGAGAGCATTATCATTTGTTTGAAAAATTAATATAATTTCAAGTTAGTGTAAATTCTTTGCATTCATATGCTCATATTAATTTCATTCAACTTTTATAAGATGGTAAAATACATGTAATATAATATTAGATGTATTTGTACTCTAGTCATATTCTGTTTGTTGAAGGTGGCTCGTGGAGCTCTCGAGATGTACAGGAGGCTGTCATCCCAACGTGTTAGTAGAAAGATTCTTAGCACGTGGGAAGAATCTGGGTAAGCCACAACCTGGATGACAGCCTAAACTGTCAATGACTCATTATCACTTGTATATCTGTGTGTAAGTTAAATGTGTTAACTTAAGTTTCTTTTCATCTTAACTTTTGCAAAGCTCTTAATTTTGGGCAGTTTTTAACATATTTGTATATAACTATATTTAAAATAAATGGTACAGTACACCACATATACATGGTTACAGAAACACTCCAACAAAGAGAATACCTGTAATAATATACACTGTTACAGAAACATTGAGAAAAGACAAGCATCTCTGTCCATCGAATAGCGTAACTATCAATTTCATATCCCTAAGTTTTCCATAAAAAAAGTATATGGCTACTTATGACTCAGAAACTCTTAGTTTTATAAAAGTATCTCCAAACTAAAGTACCTATTTTTAATTCTAGCGGTATTACATACAACTTTACAATGATAAGTTATTTACTATTTCAATTAGTTATGGATATATGATCAAAAATTAAATTTGATGCTTATTTATAGTAGGCCCCTATTATGACTGTCAAAGAAATTAAACTCAAGATTTCTAATAATGTAAATGTTTCATGATCTCCTGAAACATAAAAAGTTGTTTTACGCTGTGCTGTATGTCTCTCCGTTTGTTTTTCCATCTGAATCACGGACGAGAGCATAAAATCTCACCGATTGGGCAAAAAACTTGGTATCTAGGGTCATAAAGTCCCACAGAGGTATTTTTAGAATTAGATATATAATCCTAAAATTAAGACTAACCTAAGGGCAAAGAGATATAACATTTTTTTCTTAAGATACTTAATAACTATTTTAATTAAATTTGGTATCTAGACACTTTAACATGATAACAAAATGGCAATTTTTATTTTTCCATGAAAATGATTTTAAAAGGCACTTAACATAAGCAGAAATTTCAAATTTTGGTCATATCTACGTAACTATTAGCGATTTAGCGATACTAAATATTGTATCATTGTAAGGATTTTGTACTTTTAAATGTAAAACTATTTTGTTTTAAGTATTTTTTTAAATTCAATAGTTTCTGAGTTGTAGACCAATATTCAAGTTTTGAAAATTAAATTGATTCATATGCACTTTGGTGGACATAAATGCTCTTTTCTCAGAATTTATTAACAGTGAATATTATTTCATTTTGGTCTTTGAAGGATTGTTTCTGCATCATTGTATATTATATCATTTCACAAATTTTACGAGTTTTTAGTAAATGATGGCTTTAAGATTTAAGAGAAAGAGAGAAAGTTTGTGTGGTGTACTGTTTCCATTAATTTTAATCTATTCTTACTGACATACTCTATGGCATATAAAACTTGAAAGTTCATTACTCCACCTATCCCTACCTTGAGCTAGTTCTATCATCTCCCATTCACGATACATGTTCTGCTACCTGTAATCTAAGAGAGTTTACTGTCCTAACAATGTTTTGTGATAATTACAGGGTATGCAACTCATCATTATGTAACCTTCACTATACAGTAACCTTAATACATTTAGGACAAAATATCTTCCTAATGATCTTGTTTTTGTTATGTAAGGTAAGAGACCACGTTTCACACCCATAGATAACAACCAGTGACTTTTTGTGTGTATATATTTTGATTTTTACATTTCTTGAAAGCAGGCAAAATGTCAACAACTCAGGTTATGTGATCAGATGCAATTTTGAGTTTAAGCGACTAACTGATCGGGTGATCATCATCTAACGCTCACATGCAACTGAAAAATCGGCAGACCAAGATATGCGCACACATGCGACTAAACAGCCGCGCTTTTTCACTTTAGTTTGAGGATGGATTTCAAATAGTTAGCTTGTTTGTGTGCTTTCTAAATTATATGAAAAAAATGAAGAGGAAAAGGCAATATTGGGTGATCTCACTTACCACCCAACGTTTGTTGAAAAGGCAATTTTACTAAATTTATCCGCAGTAACCCCTGCTTGTCGTAAGAAGCGACTAAAAGGGAGGCTTCTGTGCAGGACGTACCTCGTGTGGGACAAACCTATCCTATATCTTTCCTTTCAAATCATTTTCTTCTTCCTTCACTTTCCCCCTTTTTTCACTCTTCCCTTCGCTTTATCTATCCTTACCTTTTTCTTCCTTTCCCCCACCGTTCATCCTGCACATTGGCCTTTGGCCTTTCCGTTGACGACCTTGGCAACTAACCCGGCTCTTCTCTGTTTATTATTGGATACCACTGCCTTGAGCTCCTAAATGAAAGTGCGCCGGTTGCAATACCTTAGTAGAGGGCCTTAGGGATGACAATAACCGGGTACCCTACTTTGGGACTAGATCGGTTGCGTTCATGAGGGCCCGGACGTAAAATTGGCACTTTCCTACACCCACTTGCTGCGACGACCTCTCTCTCGGCGATGCTCTATGCGAAGGCTGTCATGTCTAGCGTCGTATAGAGCCTCTCGTCGGGACAGTTAACAGGGCCATATGTGGTAGTACCAACTTGGGTCACCTGGGTCTACGATCCGAGTACTGTGTAGGTTGTCCCCAAATGCGGCATGACCGATAACATTGTCACCGCTGGCACCTCATTGCCCGGCCCCTCACAGGGCCGTAATATTGATAAGAGGCGGAAACGGGTAAGGCCGTCCAGCCCTGTTTTGATTAAAAGCCAGGAAGTGGTGAGGCCCCAGCCCCGCTTCCTGGTGATGTCTCGTGTGAATGAAAGTGAAGGCCTGAAACGTGTCAGCCCATTTATCCTCGAAAGAGTGATAAATGGAGCAGAGAAATCGGAAGTCTCAATAAGGAAACCGCGTGATGGCACCATCATGATTCAGACCACGACTGACACACAGTCTTCAAATATAATGGCCATCTCCGAAATACCGTTGAGCAATACGACTCATATACCGGTGAAGGTGGAACCTCACAGGTTCCTCAATGTTTGCAAGGGAGTGGTCACTTGTTATGACCTCGACTGCGTAAGCATTGAGGATATCAGTGAGGAGCTTTCCCTCAGCATGTCACCGAGGTATACCGTATCATTACCAAAAAGAACGGACAAGAGAAAAAGACAGATACATATATCCTCACCTTTGCGACTCCCATCCTCCCAAAGGAGGTTCGAGCGGGCTTCCATGTGCTCAGAGTCAGGCCATACGTTCCCAATCCTCGGCGCTGCTTTCAGTGCCAGGAATTTGGGCATACGAAGCTGAGATGCCGTGGAAGGCCAACCTGTGCGGATTGCGGACAGGAGGCTCACGATACACCGTGTGAGTCTCCTAAGTTCTGCATCAACTGCAAGGGTCCGCATTCTGCTTGGTCTCGGACCTGTCCGAAATGGAAGGTGAAGAAAAAAGTCCTGGAGATCCAATGTGAAAAGAAGATCTTTTATGCCCAGGCCCGCAAGGAATATGTATCCAGTCAAGCTCCGGTATTTCAGAAATCATATAGCCAAGTTGTAAGCCAGAACATAAATTGCCCCAACTGCCATTGCGCAGTTAATATTGCCAATACGCCAACACGACCTGTGCCACTCGTCTATACTCGAGACACTCAAAGACAACCAGCACCATCTATGGTGGTGCCAAAATTAGTACAAGGGACGACGCCCCCGCCGAGGTCGTCTCCACCACCTCTGCCCCCGAGGAGGCCTCCTCGGGGAGCGCCGGCGGGCCCTCCTAGGGGTACCCCACCGAGCCTTCCTCGTGGGCCCCCTCCGAGCCTTCATCGTGGGCCCCCTCTGAGCCCTCGAGGGGTCCCGCCGGGCCCCGCTCGAGGAACGCCCCCGAGACCCCCTCGGGGTCCTAAACCATGTGCGACCGTTGTCGAGCCGCTCAACCCCGCCTCAGGAACTCCGGAGGTCGGGATGAGTGGTGGTACAGGTGAGGGTGCAAAGGCGAGTCCCACTGGTGCCTTGAGTAAGGACCAGCAAGGGACCGCCGAAAAAAAATATTTAAAAAAAAGCGTCGAAGGCTTTAACAAAGCCTTCGCGTAAGGATTCCCCGACCCAGTCCCTACAGGACAAACCAAAGCCTCTCCTGAAGCGGGAGGTCCAAGAGAGATTGGGAAAAGCAAGAGGACTAAAAAAGTCCTCAATAAATTTTTATTTTTAAAAGATAGTGTTATGGATTGTGAGGATAATTAATTAAATTATATATTAATAAATAATGTCGCTACTACAATGGAATTGTAGGGGTTTCTATGCTCGTGTAGAGGAAATTAAACTACTAATTTATTCCCTGCATCCTCCCATCTTGTGTTTGCAGGAAACCCACTTCCGCCCAACTGACAACCCATGCTTCGTGGGTACGATGTATATCGTACCAACAAGCCACTCTTTGATCGGGCTAGCGGAGGTGTGGCTATATTCGCACGAAGTACTATATACATAAGTTTATAAATATTGTTTCTGATCTCCAAGTGATTGCTGTCAGAGCCTCCCTTCCTATGGAGGTAACCGTATGCTGCATTTACCTCCCACCAGGTGAACGTGTTTCCAAGAGGACTCTAGAGGCCCTCTTTATACAACTTCCCGCCCCCTATATCATCCTGGGGGACTTTAACGCGCATAACCTGGTGTGGGGGTCTAATTTTACAGACACCCGCGGGAGGATGGTGGAGGATATTCTCGTCTCGGGAAACCTGGTGTTAATGAACACCGGGACACAGACACACTTCTCTACCTTTAATGGTGTATCTTCTGCCATCGACCTAGCCATATGTAGCCCCGGGATTGCTGCTCACTTCCTTTGGGAGGTTCACTCGGATCTATGTGGAAGTGATCACTTCCCTATACTGCTTTCCCCACTCCAAGATTCCCCAAGTACGGCACGAGTTCCCAATGGGTGATTAAACGTGCCGACTGGGATAAATTCCGCGAGCTCGCCGTTTTCCACGAATCCCCTTCTCCTGACGTCGATGTAAAGACTGGGTATTTTACTTCGACGGTCATCGCGGCGGCGAGGGCCTCCATCCCTAAATCCGCGCCACCGTCCCGTTCCCTGGTGGAGCGAGGAGTGTCAGTTGTCTATTTCTGACCGTCGAAGGGCCCTACGTCTTTTTCACCGACGTCCTACTCTGGAGAATCTGGAGTCATTCAGGATTCTACGTGCTCGAGCTCGCCGTGTCATTCGTGAAAGTAGAAGAGAGTCTTGGAGAAAATTTATTTCAACCCTTACAATATCCACTCCCACAACTAAGGTTTGGGATAATATCCGTAAATTACGTAATAGCAACAATATACCTGCCCTCATGTCTAACGGTTCACGTGTCTCCTCCCTGTGGAGGTCGTAAATGTATTGGGCTCGATGTTCGCCGCTATTTCTAGCACTGCGAGCTACACTAATGAGTTCGCAGTCTATAAGCGGACAATCTGTGTTAAGCAGATATATTTGAATACCTCCTATGTGTCACAAAATGATCATAGGAGGTATTTTCGTGACCATTATTCCAGAGAATACATATTGGAGGTTGAATAATACAATTTTAATCATTTTAGTTTGATTCTTACACATAGGAGGTTTTCGTCATTCAATCAAACATACCACAGAGTATACATATTCACCAAAACATAAAAACGATCATTTTTGCATATAGGACATATTGTCGTGACAACGACGATTTATCTTGAGGTTCAAACTTATGCTGATCCAATACTTTGGACAAGTTGTCAAAGAATGTATTCACATTTTTTCTGTTGAAATTCATGGCACGCGCTAATGACGTTGACTCTGGAGTTCTAATAGAAAAAAGTACTATTTATTTTGATAAATACTGTTAACCAGTCAACTCCTGGTATTTGACGATCACCCCGGGTCTCAAGAGACCTACACCCATTTCGTTGTGCATATTGGTATGCCAACTGCCTAACTTCCTTTGAAGTGAGACTATAAAAAATATTCGCACATGTCTTAATGTACTCAGACAATTGAACCTCCATTTCTGAAGAGAAAACTTTCCTGTATGGCTTTTATCCCATTATCAAAATTATAGTGTCTCGTTTTTTTCTTGACAAAACGGGTTAATGTCACATGACAAATATAATATTCTTTTGCTGCGGCTCTTATTGAAAAGTTTTCTCTATTACTAATTTTGGTGCCTCTTCTATCACATTTTGTGTTGGGGCCCCTTTTCGAAACTCTTGCTTGGTCTCGAACCATTCTGAAACATAATTTAATAATTCTGAACGTTTACATAATTATTTGTGTGCGTACTTTTAGTGGTAACTTTTAGTGGCAGTTGTAACAGTGTTACAATCGCCCCGACTTTGTTACAATTGCCACAAAGTGACACCATATTGTTTTACTTCGTAAAGCTCCTAACCTCCTTTATGAAAACAAGGTCAATCTATCTCAGAAGATATAAAAATTTATATAGATTCCTGTGATGCATACCAAACTTTGATAAGTTAGATAGAAATAACAGTATTAACAAATAAAATGACACCTTAAAATTCTACTTACATGATCGAAATAATGTATAACACTAATAAACATCCAACTGTGCACAATCTATTCGTCTACAAAACACGCAATACTAACAACCGACTTCCTCTTCTAATAGCCCTCTCCCTCCCTAAGGGAGAGTCGGTGAATACCGATCACTTTTTTTTTAAAAAGATAATAACAAGAAAAAAAGTTTTCTAGTGTGTTATGTATGTGGGTTGGGTGATAACAGAGGTCACATTATAACACGAATATACTAGGTACAGTTCACGCCAGTTACCTCGTAACACTGACGCTACCTCGTTTGTCTGTCATTGCGGTTTTCACACTTCACTTGTTTCTCAGTTGTTTGCAATCTCCGGCGCACAACAAGACTTGTACCATACATATACTACATAGTGTAATGGTATTAGCAGCTATTTTAGTATTTGGAACCAAGTGCAATTAAAGATTTTTATGAATGGCTTAGTGAAAATATTTTAATTTTCAACAAATCTACTTTGATCTGTATTACTAAACTGGTCTAGTAATACCGATCAGTGATTTCATCATGTATTTGACTTTAATGATGTTATTTAAAAAAAAATGGAAATTAAAGCTAAATGATAATGTTTCAGTAAACGAACACATAAGGAAAACTTTGTAGCATCCAAAAGGGGCAGATGCCAACAAAACACATAGAATAATATAAAAACTAAAAAAAGGGGGGGAGGGGGGGTTTAACCCAGAGCGAGTGCCGAGGAGTTCTAGGTTGCAAATGTTTAACACAAAACATTACAGTCCCACAACTCGCAACTCTCGAACCCGTTTGTGTATATTATAAATGTGACCCTCTATCTCAACCAGACAACAAGAGACTGCAGCCTTCCTAAAGTTCATACTAAACCAAAATATTCGACGAATTTCCTTGGGAATGATGGGGCATATATCAGAAAGATACAAAACAAGTGAAGAAAGGTCGATATTTATTAGCAACGCTCAATAGTTGCGTAACAGTTTGATTCAGAGTATACAATATAATATAGGTAAACAACATTATGACTCGAAACCTATAAAATATTCCATAGAAAAGTTAACATTTGTTTTCTTAACATGCGTATAGTGTACGCGAGACTAATAAGAGACTTTATAAACATAGTCACATGGTATTACATAAAAATGTAACTCAATGAAGTTAACCATAACTCTATCTTAAAGAGGCACCCTTCTAGTAACACTAAATTATTAAATATTTTATATTTTTAATATCAAATATTTGTGTCCTATTTTTAATAATAAAAGTTCGCTCAGAATAAAAGGAGCTTAGCAAAAGACAACAAACCATCTTAACTCAGCAATCAAAAAGTATCCCTCAAGAATTAGCGTATTACAATATGATAAAATTTAAATATCAAATAGTTAACCATTAGAAATGGCGCGTAAAAGTTTCGCACAAGTTACAATTCTAATATCAGATAGCAATCCATAATAAATTAACGACAAGACCAAGAAAATGGCTTCCGTAAAAGTTATTAAATATTCCTAAATACATTATGACCATAACTATCGGAACTATCGTAATATAAATGACAATTACTGTTGGTAAGGCGCCATGACCTCGTTATATAAAAAAAATATGGAAATGTTCCTAACCATAAAATATAAATTTAGATATAATTTAAATATATGGCCAAAAAATGAATTTTGAAAAGTATCATCTATACTTATAAAATAATATGTCCTGACTGACTGACTGACTGATTCATCATCGCCGAGCGCAAACTATCAAGGCTACAAGCATGAAATTCGGACTGTATATTCATTTTGTTATGTAGGCAGGCACCCACTAAGAAAGGATTTTAGAAAATTCCACCCCAAAGGGGTCAAAATAGGGGATGATAATATGTATGAAAGTCCGTCATTTTGAAAGTTATATAAACAAAATTTTGTATTTCGGTTATTGACGTAAAACAAATAAATACGTGTTTCATGAATTTTGGAAATTTTACTTAATAAGGGATGAAAAAGGGGGTGAAAGTTTGTATCGGACTTGCATTATTTTTGATCTGAGGTCAAGTTATGGTCATCAACGTAACGTAATATTTTAAATTAATCTGTAAATACATATGTATATTTTCGTATTTGTATATAATCAACTTCCACGCGAGCAAAGCCGCGGGCAACAGCTATCTAGTAGTATATAAAAAAAGGTTTTATATGCCAAGAATGAATTTTGATCTTACATTTTAGTCGCAGAAAGCCGGAGCTTATGTTACCCCTGCTATGACACAGGCCCAATTGTGTCGTTATCGATACAGAGAACAGAATATATACAAAACTCAGTCGAGGACAAAAGGAGAAGGGGTGGGATACATTCTGGACTTAAATGGAACAATACGCAAGCAATGCTGAGTTTCGGGAACCTTCTCGTGACGGGAACTCGTTACTGCGCATGTGCAGCCAGCCCAGGGCGTGGGCTGAGCTCGCCAGTCATTCCGCGCTCTTAGTGTCTTGTTCTCCCAGGTCAGTGAAAGTTCGTCCGGAGGTTTTGAGCCGTTGTTCCCCGCAGGCCCAGTCGACAGGCGAATGCAGTAAGTCTCTTCTATTTGTTTTGTTTTTTTGCGTCTCCCATATAACGTCCAATGCTACAGCTTCAGTGGGTTTAATGAATATAAAAAAAATCTTAAACCATTTTTGCAACTAAGAAAAGTAGTATACAACAATTAAAAGCAAATGTTTGATTTTTTTAAATTTATAAAACAGCTAAATATTGTTAATTTTATATCATGGTTAACTAAGAACTTTATTTCCTAAAATTAACCAATTACTAATGTTGGCATTTGAAAAAATTGAATACAAACATATTACAAAATTAAGTAAACACATATTTCCATAAGTTTTAACTTACCTACTAAAAAATGGATTTATAACAATTACTTTGAACTTAGTTCACACAATGGTCACATCTGTAACCTTCTGCACTGTCCCAGTCGGTGCATTCAGCATGTACCCAGTTAGAGCACAATACACATTGGTACCATAATTCATTGTGTCTACCGAATTCTACACAAACACAACAGAGTTCGTTTTCAGAGGATTTCAACAATGGACCTATATCATCAAGTTCTTCATCATCACAAATTAAATCTTCATCTAAACTTTCCTCCTCGGAAGAACTTTCAAATGTGATATTCCTCGACTCTTTTTCTGATTAGTCTTTCTTTTATTTTACTAGATTCTGGTTTCCTTTGTTTCATAATTTTTATTTTCAGCCCTTTTCTTATTTTTTTCTTCCTTTATCTTTTTTTTCATTGGCTTTTTTTAAAGTGTCTTTCCTTGGAGTAGAGGTGAGAATTTCAGAATGCTGTTTTTTTCTATTGTTTGTGGAGATTTGATTTTTGCTATCTAACTTTGGAACAGGAGAAATATCCGCAATCGAAACAGATTTTCCAAAGTTTGAATTTGAATTTGATGAACCATTAATGTTTGAGACTAAAGATGAACGTGGCTCACCTTTAGAAATGGAAGGACGAGGACTATTTGAAGGTAAATGTGAGGTGACCTTGGAGGTTGAGGGCTGAGGAGAATCTGCTGAGTTTGTAGCTAAAGGAGATATTAGTTCATTATCAGTGTCATCAGTAATTTCTACCATTCGCAGATCTGTTGGAAGAAAGTCTTCTTCATTAAAAACTTCAGGATTTAAGGGAAATATTCCGGTTTTGCTGAAACCCGATGCTGCCTTTTCCAGCGTTGCTAACCGCGTATAAGCTTGATTGAAAAGAGACGCTAAATTTTAAGGCGTTATTTTTTTATGAGCATTATTTTTCATATAGAGATCACATTCTCTATTAAATGCTGTTTTAAGTGGCCCAAATAAAGACACATCTAGTGGCTGCAGGCGGTGTGAGGAGGAATGGACACCATTACAATACCATGGTCGCGACAAAATGAGTAGCTTTCCAGTGTAGAATGAGTATTATGGTTATCCATTATCAGTAGAATGGGTTCATCATGCGAAGGTTTTGTGTGCGCAGCAAAATGCTTCAACCAGTCCACAAAGATCTCTTCTGTTATCCAACCTGACTTTGAGCATGTGTAAGCAGCTCCGTGTGGGCCTCCTATTTTCAAAGCAGCTGACATTCACTCTCGGGAATATGAACATTGGGGGCACATAATTGCCTGTAAGACTCATGGCACAAACAAGAGTGGCATTTTTACCTCTTTCCCAGCTTGTAGCAGCTCCCACTTGTTTTTGTCCTTTTAGAGCTAAGATACGACCAGGTTTCTGTACTGTAGAGATACCCGTTTCATCGACGTTAAAAATTCTATGAAGTGGAAATTTGTACTTCTCCTGAACCATTTCTCGATTTTCATAGAATCGACTAACTTCATCCTCATTAAAGGCAAGGATACGACTAACACTTGTAGCTTCAGGTCGTCTTAAACTCAAATTAGGATTTCGCTTCATGAAACGTGAAACCCAGTCTTTACCAGCAAGACGAGTCATTTTATTAAATTCGTGTTTCAAACCAAGTCGCTCAGCATAATCGAAAGCAAGTCGCCGCAATTCAAACTGAGACATGTCATAAAATAATTTTGATAGTAGGGTTACATGTTATGTAATTTCTTTTTATTGATCTGGAGTAAATAAAGAATGTCTCCCTAGGACAGCCTCATTTAGATTACCACTTTTCAATCTATCATGTAAAGTCGCAAATAGAATATTGAATAACCTCGAAACCTCTCTAATCTTTCTACCATCGTCTTTAACTGCTTTGACTGCTGCATTCAAGGAGTCTGAAGTCCATGTTTTCCCTCTGTTTATAGTCCTTACCTTGATTTCGGCATCTATACAAGATAAAATTGACAATATTCCATTAATAAAAAGGAAAAGAAGAGTTTTAAAATAAATAGTTGTATAGAAATATACACATCTATAATTTATTCCATGATAATTATTTGAAGGTAAACTTATTTAATTCAATGAAGGGTAATACCGATAAATTTTGTATGCTGATCGATATTACCCGCAAGGCGTGATCGGTATAACCCTATGTGTAATTCAAAAACAAATATGGCAGCCAAGTCAACCAGTTGACTATATTTTTATATAATCATGCAGACGATTTATGCATCAATATATTCTATTAGTTAGGGTGATAGTAATATATATTTTAGTTAAATAAAACAACTTACGGTTGATATTGTTCAAGCACAACAAAAGTTTGAAAACTACATAACTTAAATTATTCTAATAACATCCAAACAGCAACGCAGTTCCACTTCAACTGGCAATAGTTTTTGTATTAACACGTCTCGCTAGATAGCAGCACTAATCAGAACCAAGTTTATTTGAAATCCACCGAGTAAACAGCTGATCGGTATTCACCGACCTTCCCCTACTATCTTGGTGCTGACAATAACCAGGTACCCTGTCTTGAGAAAAGACAGGTTACGTTCATGAGAGCCCGGACGTAAAATTGGCACTTTCTTGCACCCACTTGCGATGACCTCTCGCTTTTGTGTTTTTGAAATCCATATTGCCTTGGGTTTATAATATTGAATTTATTTAAATAGTCTGTCAATTTTTTGTCATGTATCTTTCTAATATCTTCTCAAAAGTTGGTAGTATTGCTATTTTTCTCTAACTACCGTAGCCTAAATGGCTCCCGCCTTTGTAAATGGGTCTAATAAGAGAGCGTTTCATTTGGTTGGGGAATGAGCCAGTTTTTATTGATGTATTTATTATGTCTACTAATGTCGGAATTAAATTGGGCCCATTCTTTCGTATTTCCATCATTGTAATGTTACCATAGCTGGTCGATTTGTTTGGTTTCATGGACGAGATGATTTTATTGTGTTAATAATAATAATAATAATAGTAAAAGATAGGTGGTCATCGTAACGAGACTCCGTGTCAGGCATACATCACTGCCCCATGGGTTTTATTAATTAATTAATAGTACCGCGTCTTACTACCCGTTCGGGTTGTACGCATTTACTCTAATGTGTAATGTTAGGGTGATTGTGAGATGAAATGGAGGACCTACAGTTTAACGTGGGATCCGAACCACGATGAAGGCCTGGCATTCCACACATTCACAAGTTGTGATTAATACACGTCTCGTCAGAGGTGAAGGAAGGGTTTGGCAACCAGTTAAATCTGTGCCGGAACCGAGGATTGAACCCCGCCACCCTCATCACAGAAGTATGACACCTTACCCCTAGACCACCAGGTCACCTTGGACTTTTATTAATAGAGGATCCATCTCCGGTGTGTGAGTTTTGCGATACTCTCTATAATATATTTCAAATTTTGGCGGAGTGTCGCATTCATGCGTTTATTTGCCTTGATTTTGATTGTCACCCTCATATTTTGTTACATGACAGCGTGGAAGGAGTCAAATTTTTACCCCGTTTTACGCCAGGCGTACTTTTATTCCATTTGAATCTCACTCGTACAGAATATCTTACTCGGAAATTATCTCAGATTGAGATTAGTTTTAACACTTTTAGTATATTTTAACATGTTTCTACTTTCAATTTATTCTAGTGCATATACCGTTTTTTAAAATAAATATTTGTTCTCCAATTTTTTTTGTACTATGCCTCTAATTTTTGTAAACGGCGTTATTGACCATCCTGTGGTGACGCGCCTGAAAATGCCAATAATAATTATTAAGAGAGCGCGAACATCTATTTGAATACGTTCTTGTACACAGAAACTTTATCCAGATCTTTATTTAATTGGAAATTATTTAAGGGACAGAGAATAAATTGTTGTAAAAGTATGTTTTTATTTTTTCAGGGAGAAAAAAATATTTCTCAAGGCGGACAACTACGTAGTTTTGAATAGTTTTAAAGGACGATGCAATATTTAGAGGTTTGCCAGCAGTTTTAATACAAGACGCTACATATGAGCACCAAAAAATGTATTCTGCCACAGTTCTTACAATATTTGGGGACGAGGATGAGATAAATATTGTCACAGGAAAACTGGAGTTACTTTAGTAACTAAGATTAACAACGTTATATTATTTGTATTGTGAATTTTCTATACAATTTTCTTATTGATTTATTATAAAAAAGTATATTTTTTATTAAAAAATCTTTTTATCTCTTAAAATTAATAGATGTATTTGAATGATTATTTTCTTGTGCACGTTCCACACCGAGCTGAGAAAAGTGAAACACGTGTTCGAGACATAAATACAATACTGTGCAGAATCTTTTAGGTCCCCGTTGATGAACTTGGCGACATTTATGGTTTCCTCTAGACAATTATGTGACACCTTTACCCTTGAGCTATGTCATGGAAGTGTGCCAGTTGTAATACCTTAATATAAATTATGAGATTGACATTAACCGATTAGCCTACTTTAAGAAAATATTGGTTACATTCAAGAGGGTTCCGGACGTAAAATTGGTACTTTACTGCACCCACTTGCTGTGATGATCTATCTACTGGCGATGCTCCATGCCTAGCTTCGTGTGTGGCTCCACGTCGGAAAAGTTAACAGGGCGTCATGTGGTAGAACCAACTTGGATCACCGTGGTTATGCGATTCTAGTGTTGTGCAGGCTGTCTCCAAATACCATGGCTGAAAATATTGTCGAAGTTCACACCTTTCTTTCCGCTGGTATTTATTGCCAAATCCGGATGGAAACTTAATGCTCAGCCCATCACAGAGCCTTAATAATAGAGAGGTGGACGCGGGTAAGGCCGTTTCACCTTATTCTAGAAAAAGTTCTGGGAGTAGTGAGGTCACGGCCCCGCTTCCTGGTAGTAACTCGATTAGATATAAATTAAAATATCAAAAATCAGCACATTTTTCCGCAAAATAATGATAACTAGAGAAGAAAAATCGCCCCTTTCAATACGAAAACTAAACGATCATGATTCAGATCACGAGTGACACTCAGTTTTGTTTAACGTAATGCCAGTTACTGAAGTACCGTTGAGTAACATGGCTCATATAAAGGTGAAGGTGAAACCGCACAGTTTTATCATTGTTTGCAAAGGAGTGATCACTTAATATATTCTCGACTGCCTGAGCATTGAGGAAATTTGCAAAGAGATTTCCCCAAACATATTACTGAAGTATACCGTCTTATCACAAAAAAAAAAAAAAAAGAACAAGAGTTAAAAACGGAGACATACATCCTCAATTTTACTGCTCTACCTTTACAAAGGAGGTCTGAACAGGCTTCCAAGGGGTCTGGATTCTGCTTGTCCCCAACTCTCGGTGCTGTTTTAAATGCCGGGATTTGCGCATACTAAGCTGCGATGCAGGTGCCTCTGCAGGCTAGTACTGTGTACCATGTAGTTCGGGATGTGAACAGGTGGGGACCTCTCGACAGAATTGCGGATGACGCGTCACGTAGGGAAAGGGAGAGGTACGTGAAAGACTTAAAGAGGAGACGACGTGATAGGAGACAGGACGTAAATCTAGACTTAACGATTAGGGAACTGGTAGGGACGACCAGTAGTAGCGATGAGACTAGTACCAGTAGTGGTGACGGGACAGACATAGAGGACTTTGAAGACCATAACTGATAGCGGAAATGTATTGGATGAATATATGGAGAAAGACGGTAGGCTGTAGGGTGGACCGAGATGAGACTCCTGGATAATCGGAGCCCAGCTGAGTGTGGCTTCACTGGATTCCGGAGGTGAGAACCTCTGATGAACCGTGGGGAGCCGCAGTTCCAGTTGGTTAGAGCCAAGACGGAAGAATGAGTTGACGGCGGAATTCACCCCTTTGCTAAGTGGATCACCACACTTGGAGACAATTGTGTAGTAGGGTTCGAGCGAACGGGCTACCAGACCGTCGGGGACCCTCCCCGTCAGCTGGCAATAGTCGTGTGTATGAAAGGACCAGGAAAAGACCGCAGCCTCGAGGAAGTGAATAGGATAAGTTAGGTTTAGGTCAATGGCGTTTGCTTTGTGGGGAAGGTAGGTGGATCGAGATCTCCGATAGGGCGCCCCCCCATATGGTGGATAAGGGGATGCCCAGCCCCGTTTGAGCTCTTGCTGACCCGGGACCACCGGATCCGGTAGCGGCGGAATATCCAGCGGGGTCGGGTACTGGGGGCGTAATATACCAGGGTTGGACCAACTAGCTGAACAACAAATGGCATATGGTAATAAATGGAAATTAGGTTTAGGTGTTAAAATCGATGTAATTATTAAATATAAAGGAATGTGAAGATAGGAGAATAGAGTTAAGAAGGGTAGCACGCCCCAGTTTTTTAAAATAGATACTGGGGCTAGGTCTAGGATAATGTCCAGGTTGTCTCTTTTCACTTAGTTGAATATATTTGTTAAGGTTATTGTTTTAAGAACTGTTTTGTTGTTTACCTAAATTGTACTTGACTGATTGTAGTTCTAAATGCTTTTATTTTAACTATGTGTAAATACACTAAACTTGGGGAATTGTTGAACCTCTTATTTCACCTCGTCATCGGAGTTGATTCGCTGTCCTGCCAAATGTTCTTTCAACTTAGGGAACAGCTAATGGTCGCTGGGTGCCAAGTCCGGACTATAGGGTGGATGTCTGATGATGTCCCATCCAAACTTTTGCAGAAGTTTGACAGTTTGTCGGGCGACGTGTGGGCTAGCGTTGTCATGGAGAATGCTTATGCCATTTCTTAACATTCCTCTTCTCCGGTTCTGAATTGCCCGTCTGAGTTTTTTCAGAGTTTCAGAATACCGATCAGCGTTTATTGTGGTCCCAGCAGACATAAAGTTGACCAACAATACTCCCTTTCGATCCCAAAAGACGCTTGTCATGACTTTACCGGCATACTGTGTTTGTTTGAATTTTTTCGGCTTCGTAGAAGAGGAATGCCGCCACTCCCGCGATTGTTGTTTCGTCTCTGGGGTGAAGTGAAATTCCCAGTTTTCAACTCCTGTGACAATATAGTCCTAAAAGTTTTCATTGTCCGCATAGCGGCGAAGAAACTCATTAGAAGAATCAACACGTTGCCGCTTGTGATCTTCTGTCAGCATCCGTGGAACCCATCGAGCTCAAACCTTCCGATATTGCAACTTTTCGGTTAAGATCCTGTGTATGGTGCTTCGGGACACTTCAGGGATCAACATGCAAAGATCATCCAGAGTGATCCGTCGATCTTCCTGCAGGCTTTATCAACTGTCTCGTCGAAATTTGATGGTATCCCACTCCTTTGCTCATCATAAATTTCATTACGACCGGCTATAAACTCCCTACACCATTTGCGAACATTCTTGGTGTCCATGCACGACTCACCATACACTTCGGTCAACTGGCGATGAATTTCAGCAGGTATAATGCCTTTCGCATTCAAAAGCCTAATAACAGCGTGGATTTCGCACTTAGCCGTGAAGTTCAATGAGAGCTCCATTCTCACTGGCTACCAGGACCAGACTGAGCGTCACGGGGAGCCGCGAGAATTCTCGGGTAGGTATGGGGGAACTCCCAATTACAACAGATATTCAACAGCCGCCAAAACCGTTTCGTTACGCCCCCAGCCCCTTGGAAACCTTACTTTTGGGATCACCCTTGTATTCATTCTTGGAAAGCAAGACCATTTTCCATAGTAGAGGCCAGAGAAAAGAGTTCCTGCACAGTGCGAGGTCTGTTTGTAAACACAAAGTGCCGCAGAAAAAGGGGAGACATTCTATAGAATAATAGCAACTATCTGGTTCTACGCGAAACCTCTTTTGAGCACTTGAGCCGCTTCAGTAATAGACAACACGAAGATTCTTAAAGATTCGTGGGGGCTCTCGAATCGATGGATAACTTCCCTGCACAATTCTTTCTTCGCCCTGCTAGGCAATAAAGCCTACAAAACGAGGTTGATAAGCGATCTACAGGATAAATGGTCCTGAATCCCACGGGAAAATAACTGAGTTAAGACCCGCCTCGGTGGCGTAGTTGGCTAACGCGCTAGTCGTGTTGAGCTCGACCGCCGAGGACGGGGAGATCGAGGTTCGAATCTCGGTCGGGTGAACTGGGTGTGGTTTTTCCTAAATGTTTTTCCACTCTCCCTCCACGCAAATGTGGGTTCACTTCCTCTAATTCAAACTTCCCAATCCCCAATACATTAGCGCAATTAGTACTTAAAGTGTATAACCCGAACGGGTAGTAAGACGCGGTGCTAAATAATAATAATAATAAAACTGAGTTAAGAATCTTGATGTTTTAGATAAGCACAGGGTCAAGAACTCATCCTCACTGGCCAACTTTAGACACGGCACTCTATTAACTTCAACCAAAATTTTAAACAACTTGGAATGATCCTGTCCATCACATACAGGGATATGGCTTAAAATATCCAAAAGAACCTTGCTCTGACATTTTGTAAATGAAGGGGGTGGGCGTGAAACAATATGCGCAGGGGCAGTTGGATCCTCACTCGCATCCTCGTCCATATCCAGGTCAGTCTTAGCTTCCTCAGTCCTATCAATCTCCCTACATAGTTTAAGCCTGAGCTCACCCACATTTGCACCGGGAGGGACAGCGATGTTTCTGGACACCAACTTGGCTACCAACTCGTCTCGGCTCAGACGATACACTTCTCTTTTAGTCGAGATGAAGGTTGACTTATCGGTTTGCGGAGCGGTTGCCATGGTCACAGACAGCATGAAAGGTATACAAACATGTATTAATACAGAGGTCAACTATATAAAACAAATAATGATGGGAGGTTTTTACTCTGTCCTAATACTCCTATTCATGCCCCAACTCCCCTCAAAGAGAGCAGAGTGGCGCAGCTTCTCTTTTGTAACCTACCTCTTTCATCATCCCACACAAATAACAAACATAGGTAGAAACAAGATAGTTATAAATTTTATTCAAAAAAATCAATATACACCTCAATGAGGAAGTGGAACATACAAGCGTTAGGCGCCTAGCAAGTAAACAAGCCAAATGGGCTGGCAGGCGCATCGGTAACCACCAAGGCCAGAAGGGCATGTAAACAGCAACAATAGGTGACAACTAATTCAAACGCCAAAAATGGTGTCATCAGAAAACAACGATAATACACTAAGAATTGACCTCCAAGTTAATATTAATTACACCTCTCATAATCAAAGGTTAAGAGCCAAGAACGGGCTTGTGCCCTAGCATTAAATCTAAGGTGAGATTAGGATCACAAGTTGTCGTTATCTGACAAACCCTGACTGACCTCAACATCGGTATGAAATCTTTCTGCCTTACTGTCTCTCTACTAGCTAAAGCAGGCCATGAAACTTTCCGTGAAGCGGATATAATACATTTAAGATAAAGACAATCAGGTCAAAAGGTCTTCCCAAAACACCCAACGAGCACAGCTACGGGCTGGTCGCCCATGGTATCCAAATATCCCATAGCCTTAAAGGCAGAAAACTGTAAAAGAAATAATAATAATAAAAAATATATGTAAGTCGTGAACAGTAAATTTATAATAATAAAGATTTAGCACCTAAGAAATTTTGAGAAACATGTCGAGCCTACTTAATAGTAGGGCCTTTCACCTCGGAAGTCCAGAGTGTAATGCGTGATCACATTCAGGACGCCAACCGTTATATATCTTAAGGATATAATATGTTCTCGGGGCGCGAAGAGCAACGAAGAGGAAAGGGTAAGGGTTCCATAACAGTCCACTTGTTCACACGTATTTAAGTATATACACAATCACAGTTCGTAGAAGTTCTGAATACACCCGCTGACGTGCGCTGAGCTCACGCGCAACGCAGCTCATTTGTTTGGGGAGCGGTTCAACCAACACGGCTGGCAGTGAACCTCGGACCTCGAGCTAGTTCAACGTCGACAGTGTTGCGGTGTGTATGTCGGATTGTAGTCGTGCCGGAATGAGTTAACTGGGGCTGGCTTGGTGAGTTATACAACTTATCCAAATGTATGTTGTAACAAGGTTACAGTAGTCGTGTGCGTTCAGTGGGAAATAGCTAACTAACATATTGCAACACTCAGAGCAGCGTAAAGATTTTATGATCTTTCTAACAAGAAATCCACATATATAATACACAATATTAGATTGGTAATCATTTAGCGCACTTCGATTAAGGGCCTCTAAATAAGTAATTAGGGTGTAATCCAATTCAATATCATTCTCTAAATCATCCAGTGATCTCTTAGATGATCTAAATTCAAAAATTGGAGAGTGATATATAGAGTTAGTGTCAACTAAATTAGCATTCTTGCTGGCTGTGACACTGTTTTTCAGCAGCAGTTTCCGTACTGCTGACTGTAATTGGTTTGTATTAGGGTTGTTTCAGCCTCCCATTGATCTGATGCATGAAAACAACTACTCAATGTGGTTTTGAGATAATTTGTAAGCAAGAAAATATGCCAACGGTTTTATAGAATGCATTAACAAGTCTTTAAATAAATTAGTAATGCTCTGGATGCATAAAAAAACCCAAGAGCAAAGGTTTTGCGTGGGTGATGCAAAATTGGCACACCTTCAATGCTCAATGATTTGATATAATCACTCCAACAAAGAAATTCTGCCAATAGTCCATGTTAGAAAGTCGTAATGGCTGCTTAAATCCACTGGCAAGTACATTGCGAGAATTTAGTAAATAAAATAGTTTATCAATATTTCTAATAATATAAATTGTAGCTTTACAATTTTGAAAATCAGGGCGACCTGAATCTTCTAAAAACTCAAGTGCATCTGCTATGCTTGAGCTCAATATCTGAGCTGCTAAAGAGACATTATTTTTTTTTATTTTGAAAATTAATATGTAGCGTAGAAAGAGAATTTGCAAATGCAATTTTTGTTCTGCTTGGAGTTGTAGTTTAATAATATAAGACCATTTAATTTCCCCCTCATAAGATACAATAATTTTTTTTTCAGCCATAGTATTTCTGGTCAACTTCAGCATGTGACAAGGATCTGAGACTACATAAATATCACAGTTATTTGATGGATGCTTAAATGATGATTGTATTTCTTCACTAACTACTTTGCACCTAAGCTTTCTAAATATGTGTAAATTTACAACTGTCCCATCACATGTTATAGATCTCACCAAAATACCAACATCATTAGGTTTACTAATACATATTTTTACTAATTGAGTCTGTATATCAGCTGATAGTTTAGTGATGAAGTATCCAACTGGACACTTAAATTTATATGTGTATGAAACGTTGATGAACACAAGGGCTTCTGTGGATAATTCCTCTTGATCAACACCCACAATACCACCTAAATCAACATTTCCACAGTGTCTATTTCTAATACTATCCCATATTAACTGTTTTATAAGGGACATAGTCAAAAATAAGTGCAGAATTCTGCAAATAGGTTTTGTTGGGAATCTCTTTTTTTTTTAGATACAAAAATACGTCCTCAAGAAAACCTGGCTCACAATTGACAGATGAGACCTACCTTTTCAACGTATTTTTATGGGACAGATAAAACAAAGATTGTACATATTATTATGCACGAGGTGAATAAAAGTATAGCATAGGAGCAATTTGTTTCATTAAATTACTATATCTTCTAGCAGGTTTTGCAGAATTTTAATTTTTAAACTGATTAGGAATTAATTTCAATGGAAAGCCACAAAAGCAGTTTTGCAAGACACTAGAGAGTGTCAGTGTAAAAGGACCTTTCTTTTTCAGTTCAAGCATAAGTTCTTCCATTGTTTTCATTTTTTTGTTTCGGTGATTTAATTTAATTTGTAATTTTTTAATTTATCTTTAGTTAAATATATCTTTGTTGGAGTTTGAGGTATTGGGTCAATTTGAACCTCCTGATGTTTGTTACCCTCCATAGTGTATAAAACAGCATCCTCTGTCTCACCAACGGGT
Organism: Timema cristinae; assembly: GCA_039000515.1. Lineage (NCBI taxonomy): Eukaryota > Metazoa > Arthropoda > Insecta > Phasmatodea > Timematidae > Timema > Timema cristinae. Next base: position 36,474 of record JBCFYV010000256.1, read on the forward strand.
GTAGACGTAACATTCGTATCCATTGGTTCATCATCAGAGCCCTGCTTTTATGGTGAATAAAAAAGCCCAATTTCGTTTTTAAGTTTCCCAATAGCGGTGAATTACAAAAATCCTATTTTTGCGACGAAATCATCGAATTAAGACAAAAGCGTTAAAAAAGTGGTTTCTACCAAACTTTCGTGATTAAGGTGACTTTGTTGGGTTAAAACTAGACTTCCAGGACAATGTTTGAAACTGGTAAACTAAACATATTGAAGTGAAAATCAAAAATTACATTTTGTTTGGACAAAACGGTAAAAAACACCAATCCGCAAAAAAAAGTGCTGTCAACTTATTAAAAAAGTAAGATTTAGCGGCAGCTGGTCCGGGAAAAGTATGTACAAGTCACAAAGACAAAATATTACACGAAAATCATCTTGTTACTTCACAAAAATTGTGACTATATTTTTAAATCTCAATTTAGGCTATAAAAATACAAAATAACTACTCAACATCACCGAACTGCAACACGCAGCTGGTAACAATGTTATCCACTTTCATTGTGGTTCTGCGGTCTGTTACTACTAAACTATGACTAGAAAAATATTGTTCTGAATCTGCATTTGAAATCGGCAGCCACAACGCTTTCAAACACTTTGTTGCGAAGTCACTGAACATACTGTCTGTCTTCAGCCCTAGCAGCACATTCTCAATTTTTAAACTTTCGATGCGATCACTCTCTTCCATCCCCCCCTGCGGGACGGGGTTTAGAATAGTCCCGCAGTAACCCCTGCTTGTCGTAAGAAGCGACTAAAAGGGGAGGCTTCTGTGAAGGACGTACCTCGTGTGGGACAAACCTATCCTATATCTTTCTTTTCACATAATTTTCTTCTTCCTTCACTTTCCCCCTTTTTTTCACTCTTCCCTCTTCGCTTTATCTATCCTTACCTTTTTCTTCCTTTCCCCCACCGTTCATCCTGCACAGAGGCCTTTGGCCTTTCCGTTGACGACCTTGGCAACTAACCCGGCTCTTCTCTGTTTATTATTGGATACCACTGCCTTGAGCTTCTAAATGAAAGTGCGCCGGTTGCAATACCTTAGTAGAAGGGCCTTAGGGATGACAATAACCGGGTACCCTACTTTGGGAAAAGATCAGTTGCGTTCATGAGGGCCCGGACGTAAAATTGGCACTTTCCTACACCCACTTGCTGCGACGATCTCTCTCTCGGCGATGCTCTATGCGAAGGATGTCATGTCTAGCGTCGTATAGAGCCTCTCGTCGGGACAGTTAACAGGGCCATATGTGGTAGTACCAACTTCGATCACCCTGGGTCTACGATCCGAGTACTGTGTAGGTTGTCCCAATTACGGCATGGCCGATAATATTGTCGCCGCTGGCATCGTACTGTAAAACCCTGGTGGCAACTCACTGCCCGGCCCCTCACAGGGCCGTAATATTGATAAGAGGCGGAAACTGGTAAGGCCGTCCAGCCCATCGATGGAAAAGGTCCAGGAAGTGGTGAGGCCCCAGCCCCGCTTTCTGGTAATGTCTCGAGCAGAGGAAAACGAAAGTCTAAAGCGAGTAAGCCCATTTATCCTCGAAAGAGTGATAAATGGTGTAGCACAGTCAGACGTATCAATAAAAAAAACTGCGTGATGGCACGATAATGATACAGACAACAACTGACATCCAGTCCTCAAGAGTAATGGCAATCTCGGAAATACCGTTGAGTAATACGTCTCATATACCGGTGAAGGTGGAACCTCACAGGTTCCTCAATGTTTGCAAGGGAGTGGACACTTGCTATGACCTCGACTGCGTGAGCATTGAGGATATCTGTGAGGAACTTTCCCCTCAACACGTCACCGAAGTGTACCGTATTGGCACCAAAAAGAACGGCAGTGAGAAAAAGACTTATATCCTTACCTTTGCGACACCTACCCGTCCAAAGGAGATCCGAGCAGGCTTCCACGTGCTCAGGGTCCGGCCGTATGTCCCTAATCCTAGGCGCTGTTTTCAGTGTCAGGAATTTGGGCATACGAAGCTGCGATGCCGTGGTAAGCCGACCTGTGCGGATTGTGGACAAGAGGCTCACGAAACACCATGTGAGTCTCCGAAGTTCTGCATAAACTGCAAGGGTCCACACTCTGCCTGGTCTCGGGCCTGTCCGAAATGGAAGGTAGAAAAAAAAGTCCTGGAGATTCAATCCGAAAAAAAGATCTCATATGCCCAGGCACGCAAGGAATACGCATCTAGTCAGGCTCCGGTTTTCCAAACATCATACAGCCAGATTGTCAGCCAAAACATTAACTGTCCCAATTGCCATTGCGCAGTTAATCTCGCTAAGACGTCATCGCGACCTGTGCCATTGGTCTCTGCTCGAGACATCCGTATTGAACACGCGCCAACCAAGGTGTCGCCGAAATTGTTGATAGGGGCACAACTGCCACCAAAGTCGTCTCCCCCACCTGTACCACCCAGGAGGGCTCCTCGGGAACCCTCCCGAGCCCTCCTCGGGGAACACCCCCGAGCCCTCCTCCGGGAACCCCCCCGAGCCCTCCGCGGGGAACACCCCCGAGCCCTCCTCGGGGAACACCCCCGAGCCCTCCTCGGGGAACACCCCCGAACCCCCCTCGGGGAAATAAATTACGTGCGGCCACTGTTGAGTCGCTCATTCTCGCCTCTGGGCCACCAGAGCCCGGGATGAGTGGCGAAACAGATGAGGCCGTAAAGGCGAGTCCCACTGGTGCCTTGAAGAAGGACCAGCGAGAGACCGCCGAAATAAATAATATTAAGAAAGCGTCGAAGGCCTTAACAAAGCCTTCGCGCAAGGATCCGACTACCCAGTCTCTCCAAAATAAAGCGAAGCCTCTCCTGAAGCGGGAGGTCCAGAGAGACTGGGAAAGGCAAGAGGACCTAAAAAGGCCCTCAACCAATTTTTATTATTAAGGGATAGTGACATGGATTGCGAGGATAACTAAATATTATATTAACTAAGTATGACGCTACTACAATGGAATTGTAGGGGTTTCTATGCTCGTGTAGATGAAATTAAACAACAAATTTCTTCCCTGCATCCTTCCATCTTGTGTTTGCAGGAGACCCACTTCCGCCCAAATGACAACCCGATGCTTCGTGGGTACGATGTGTATCGTACCGACAAGCCTTTCTTTGATCGGGCTAGCGGAGGTGTGGCTATATTCGCACGAAGCAATATATATCACACAAATATTAATATCGTTTCTGATCTCCAAGTGATTGCTCTCAGAGTCTTCCTCCCTTTGGAGGTAATAATATGTTGCATCTACCTCCCACCGGGAGAGCGTGTTCCTAAGAGGACCCTAGAGGCCCTCTTTATACAACTTCCCGCCCCCTATATCATCTTGGGGGACTTTAATGCGCATAACCTGGTGTGGGGGTCCAATATTACTGACGCACGTGGGAGGATGGTAGAGGATATTCTTGTCTCGGGAAACCTGGTGTTAATGAACACCGGGACCCAGACACACTTCTCTACCTTTAATGGTGTATCCTCTGCCATCGACCTAACATTTTGTAGTCCCGGGATCGCTGCCCACTTCCTTTGGGAGGTCCACTCGGACCTATGTGGCAGTGATCATTATCCCATTCTGCTCTCACCACTTGAAGATCCTCCCAGTACAGCGCGGATTCCCCAATGGGTGCTAAAACGTGCTGACTGGGATAGATTCCGCGAGCTCGCTGTATTTGGTGAATCCCAACATCCTGACCCCCCCCTGCGGGACGGGGTTTAGAATAGTCCCGCAGTAACCCCTGCTTGTCGTAAGAGGCGACTAAAAGGGGAGGCTTCTGTGCAGGACGTACCTCGTGTGGGACAAACCTATCCTATATCTTTCCTTTCACATCATTTTCTTCTTCCTTCACTCTTCCCCTTCGCTTTATCTATCCTTACCTTTTTCTTCCTTTCCCCCACCGTTCATCCTGCACAGAGGCCTTTGGCCTTTCAGTTGACGACCTTGGCAACTAACCCGGCTCTTCTCTGTTTATTATTGGATACCACTGCCTTGAGCTCCTAAATGAAAGTGCGCCGGTTGCAATACCTTAGTAGAAGGGCCTTCCTTAGAGATGACAATAACCGGGTACCCTACTTTGGGAAAAGATCGGTTGCGTTCATGAGGGCCCGGAAGTAAAATTGGCACTTTCCTACACCCACTTGCTGCGACGACCTCTCTCTCGGCGATGCTCTATGCGAAGGTTGTCATGTCTAGCGTCGTATATAGCCTCTCGTCGGGACAGTTAACAGGGCCATATGTGGTAGTACCAACTTGGATCACCCTGGGTCTACGATCCGAGTATTGTGTAGGTTGTCCCCAATTACGGCATGGCTGATAATTTTGTCGCCGCTGGCATCGTACTGCCAAACCCTGCTGGCAACTCACTGCCCGGCCCCTCACAGGGCCGTAATATCGATAAGAGGCGGAAACGGGTAAGGCCGTCTAGCCCTCAATTAGAAGAAATCCAGGAGGTGGTGAGGCCCCAGCCCCGCTTCCTGGTAATGTCTCGAGTGGACGAAGGTGAGAACATGAAACGGGTGAGCCCATTTATCCTCGAAAGAGCGATAAATGGTGCAGCCAAGGTAAGTGTGTCTATAAGAAAACTTCGTGACGGCACCATTCTCATTCAGACAACATCCGACATCCAATCAGGCAACATACTGGCTCTTAAAGAAATACCGTTGAGCAATACGTCTCGTATACTGGTGAAGGTGGAACCCCACAGGTTCCTCAATGTTTGCAAGGGAGTGGTCACTTGCTATGACCTCGACTGCGTGAGCATTGAGGAAATCTGTGAGGAGCTAGCCCCTCAGAAAGTCACTGAAGTATACCGCATAGTAGTGAAAAAGAACGGCAGTGAGAAAAAGAATGACACTTATATCCTTACCTTTGCGACTCCAACCCTTCCAAAGGAGGTCCGAGCGGGTTTCCACGTGCTCAGGGTCCGGCCGTATGTCCCTAACCCTCGGCGCTGTTTTCAGTGCCAGGAATTTGGGCATACGAAGCTGCGATGCCGTGGTAAGCCAACCTGTGCGGATTGCGGACAGGAGGCTCACGATACACCGTGTGAGTCTCCTAAATTCTGCGTTAACTGCAAGGGTTCGCACTCTGCTTGGTCTCGGGCCTGTCCGAAATGGAAAGTGGAGAAAAAAGTGAAAAGAAGATTCCATACAACCAAGCACGCAAAGAATACGCATCTAGCCAAGCTTCAGTATTTCAGACCTCTTACAGTCAGATAGTTTCCCAGAATATCAATTGCCCCAACTGCCATTGCGCAGTTAACATTTCAAAGCCTTCTTCGAGACCCGTGCCACTGACCTCTACTCGAGAAAAAAATAGTAATATCGCGCCGGCAACGGTGGCGATGAAATTAGTGCCCAAGGTGACAACTTCGGAGATGTTGTCTCCTCCACCTGTGCCACCTAGGAGTTCTCCTCGTGGCCCACCTCTGAGAACATCCCCGAGTCCACCTCGGTTAACCCCCCCGGGTCCACCTCGGGGAACCGACCCGAGCCCGCCTCGAGGTACTAAAACAAGGGCGGCCGTTGTTGAGCCTCTCACACCCACCTCTGGGCTTCCGGAGGTGGGGACGAGTTGCGGAACAGTTGAGGCCGCTAAGGCGAGTCCCACTGGTGCCTTGAAAAAGGACCAGCGAAAGACCGCCGAAAAACATTATATAAAAAAGCGTCTAAGGCCTTAAAGCCTTCGAACAAGAATCCGACTCCCCAGTCTCCCCAAAATAAGCCGAAGCCTCTCCTGAAGCGAGAGGTAGGGAGAGACTGGGAAAGGCAAGAGGGCCTAAAAAGGGCCTCAACAAATTTTTATTCTTAAAGGATAGTGAAATGGATTGCGAGGATAACTAAATTTCATACTAATAACTTATATCGCTACTACAATGGAATTGTAGGGGTTTCTATGCTCGTGTAGAGGAAATCAAACTAATAATTTCTTCCCTGCATCCTTCCATCTTGTGTTTGCAGGAGACCCACTTCCGCCCAAATGACACCCCGATGCTTCGTGGGTACGATGTGTATCGTACCGACAAGCCTTTCTTTGATCGGGCTAGCGGAGGTGTGGCTATATTCGTACGAAGCACTATATATCATAAGAATATTAATATTGTTTCTGATCTCCAAGTGATTGCTGTCAGAATCTCCCTCCCTTTGGAAGTAACAATATGCTGCATTTACCTCACACCGGGTGAGCGTGTTCCTAAGAGGACTCTAGAGGCCCTCTTTATACAACTTCCCGCCCCCTATATCATCTTGGGGGATTTTAACGCGCATAACCTGGTGTGGGGGTCTAATTTTACAGACGCCCGTGGGAGGATGGTAGAGGATATTCTTGTCTCGGGAAACCTGGTGTGAATGAACACCGGGACCCAGACACACTTCTCTACCTTTAATGGTGTATCCTCTGCCATCGGCTTAACCTTATGTAGTCCCAGGATCGCTGCTCACTTCCTTTGGGAGGTCCACTCGGACCTATGTGGCAGTGATCATTATCCAATTCTGCTTACACCTCTTAAAGATCCTCCCAGTACGGCGCGAATACCCCAATGGGTGCTAAAACGTGCTGACTGGGATAGATTCCGCGAGCTCGCCGTATTTAGTGAATCCCGACATCCTGACGTCGATGGTAAGGCTGGGCATTTTACTTCGACGGTCATCGCGGCGGCGAGGGCTTCCATCCCTAAATCCTCGCCAAATCCACGCCACCATCCTGTTCCCTGGTGGAACGAGGAGTGTCGCCTGGCTATTTCTGACCGTCGAAGGGCCCTACGTCTATTCCATTGACGCCCCACTAAAGAGAATCTGGAGTCATTCCGAATTCTACGCGCTCGAGCTCGCCGTGTTATTCGAGAAAGCAGAAGAGAGTCTTGGAGACAGTTTATTTCAACCCTTACAATTACCACTCCCACAATTAAAGTTTGGGACAATATTCGTAAATTAAGTAGTAGCTAAAATTCCATTAATAGTGTACCTGCCCTCATGTCTAACGGTTCGCTTGTCTCCTCCCCTGTGGAGGTCGTCAATATATTGGGCTCGATGTTCGCCTCTATTTCTAGCACTGCGAGTTACTCTAAGGAGTTCGCGGTGCATAAGTGGAGCATCGAGCGCCTTACTATTGATTTTGGCCAAAGTCGGGGGGAGGATTATAACTCCCCTTTACTAAAGAGGAACTTACTTATGCCCTGTCCCAGGCGGGCAATACAACTTCTGGCCCGGATGATATCCATTATGAAATGTTGCGCCAACTGTCCCCTGCTGGACGGGCGTTCCTCTTAGATCTCTACAATTGTGTTTGGGAATCTCGTCAATTCCCAACACTGTGGAGGAAAGCAACCGTTATCCCAATATATAAAAGTGGCAAGGAAAAATTAGAGCCAACTAGTTATAGACCGATAGCCTTAACTAGCTGTGTATGCAAAATATTAGAAAAAATGATAAATAAACGACTTATATGGTATTTAGAATCCCGCAATCTACTATCTAATATTCAATGTGGTTTTCGCCGGAACCGATCTACAGTGGATCATCTTGTCCGGCTAGAGACGGCTGTCCGTGACGCTTTTCTCCATAAGCAGCACCTTCTGGCTGTTTTTTTCGATCTGGAGAAAGCGTAAGACTCCACCTGGCGGTACGGCATTTTGAAAACACTTTTTAATTGGGGGTTTCGAGGAAACCTTCCTTCTTTTATATCTAATTTTATATCGGATAGACACTTTCGGGTAAGGTTAAATAACACCTTATCCGAGGATTTTATTCAAGAAAATGGGTGCCTCAGGGTAGTATTCTGAGCTGTACGTTGTTCGCTATCGCGATAAATAGTATTGTGGACAACGTGCGCTCACCTGTTCGTTCATGCCTCTTTGTGGATGACTACGCAATTTATTGCAGTTCGTCAAGTCTCCACAGGGCTGAACGACAGATACAACTGAGTGTTAACAATCTTTGGTCGTGGGCATCGCGTAATGGCTTTCGCTTCTCTGCAGCCAAAACGACGGTCGTCCACTTCCATAGATTACGCGGAATACAGCCAGCCCCCAATATTTTAATGAACCACGCCGTTCTTCCAGTCTCAGAAACCGTAAAGTTTCTGGGACTTTTATTTGATTTTAAATTAACTTGGATCCCCCACATCAAAGACTTGAAAGCGAGGTCTATAAAAGCACTAAACCTGCTCAAAGTGGTTAGCGGTCGGTCCTGGGGTGCGGATAGGGAAACCTTGATGCGCCTCTATAGAGCCTTGGTGAGATCAAAACTTGATTACGGCAGTTTTGTTTATGGTTCCGCTAGACCCTCGGCGTTAAAGATGCTCGATAGCGTCCACCATGCTGGCATTCGACTGGCTACTGGTGCTTTTCGTACAAGTCCAGTCGTCATCATCTGTGCCGACGCCGGTGAGACCCCTCTTTCTTACCGGCGGTCTTACCTTCTGGCATCTTACGTGTCCAAACTGCACTGCATGCCAGAGCATGTTGCCTACCGCCCTGTTTTTCATCCCCCTAACCGTGTCTTGTATGAAACCAAATGTCGTAGTACAAGGCCGGTTGGGATCCGGATGCTATCGGTTTTCGACACGTGTGGGATAGTGCTGCCAAAGGCTATCCCCATATCACCAGGTCGAGTTTCTCCCTGGAAAATACGCCCTCCGAAATGCCATTTTGATCTTGCCAAGTTCCCCAAAGCGACCACCCCAAACTTTGTATATGAGAGGACCTTTAATGAGCTCCTCTCCACTCGCTTTCACGGATTTGAGCGAATCTACACTGATGGCTCTAAATCTGGAGCCTCCGTGGGATGTGCTTTTGTTGTGGAAGGATCCAATTTTAAATTTGGTTTACCTAAAGAAACCAGTGTTTTTACGGCTGAATTGTATGCCATTTTTAAATCTGTGTTTTTTTTATATCGAAATAGTCACCGTTCTGTTCTCATCTGCACGGATTCCATGAGTGCTCTGTTGGCATTGTCCACACTTTATTCCTGGAATCCCCTCGTGCAGATGATACATGAACAAATTTTAAAAATTGATTCATTAAGCACCCGGCTCGCCTTTTGCTGGATTCCTGGTCACGCTGGTCTTCTAGGGAATGAACTGGCGGACCAGGCAGCCAAGGAGGCAGCGAGCTTGCCTCCGGAGGCGAGTCTGGGTGTCATGTTTTTAGATCTTAAGGGTTATGTTCGGCGTGGAGTGTTACGCACCCGGCACGAGCAGTGGGTCTCGACCCTGCTCAGAACAAGCTGTGGTCCATCAGGGACGGTGTGTCGCGATGGCCCTCTTCTATACGAAAGTCTAGGAGAGAGGAGGTCATCGTGACGAGACTCCGCGTCGGGCATACATTTCTAACCCACGGATTTTTACTCAGAGGGGATCCACCTCCAGTGTGTGAATTTTGCGATGCTCCCCTTAGTGTGCACCACATTTTGGTGGAGTGTCGCAGATATGCCCCTATTCGCCTGGCCCTTGATTTTAAAGGTGACCTTCGTTTTTTATTACGCGACAGCGCTGAAGGAGTTATTTGTTTACTCCATTTTATACGCCAGGCGAATCTTTTTAGTGCCATTTGAGTCACTTTTATAAAGTGGCTCATATGGATTTTATCTCATATTGAGACCTTTTTAACATTTTAGTATACTTTAAGGTGTTTGTCTTGTCGTTTTATCCATTTTAACAAACTTTAATAAAATAATTATTTTAACATGTTAGTTTTGTCTTTTTAACTAATATATTGTTTTAATATGTTTGTTTTGTTTTTTCTTAGAGTGATACACCTGTGGTTTTTTTTTTAGCAGGTGTTTCACTCAATTGTACTTTGAGGCCATTTGAGCACTCTTATGAAGTGTCTCAGGTGGTGAATGATTATATCTCTCCCCTATGGGGATTTTATTATGTTTTAAATATATTTCAAGGCCCTAATGACCTAGATGTGTCGATGGGCCTCCAAACCACAATAATAATAATAATAATAATAATAATAATGTATATACTTTCTCACATAGTTTGGAACACAATTTTCAAATATCAGTCAGTTTTCTCAGAAAAACAAACATAGGCTTATAATTGGTTTATTCGTATATTAATCACTCCACAAAAATAAATTTTGAAAATAATTGTTAAAGTCATTTAAAAAAAATTGCAAATCAGTACCGTAAGATGGGGTAACTTTGGCCCAAAAATTCATCTTTTTCTAATTATTAAGTAAATATCAAATAACTTATTGATTTTTATTACTCCTAATATTTTTTTTCTTGTTTTTGATTATTAAAGGAACAATTTGAGTGGGTTATTTAATTTTTTTAAACTTTTTTGAACCCTGAAATACATTTTTGAAGTTTTGGGACAAAGTTACAAGGTCTTGGGGTAACTTTAGCCCAAATGTAATATTTCACTTATTTGATGGCAATATGTTCCTTGGGCTAATGTAATACCAATAAACGTGCCTATATATTGTTAATGTGTAAGGTCTGTCATAAACTGTGAGTTTTTTGGTTAAAAAAAGACAATATAGGACTATTTAGAAGTGAAATGGTTATTAGCGTATTAAACTGTAGGCTACAACAGAGGACTAATTAGAAGTGAAATCTTTATTAACTTATTAAACTGTAAACAGAGGACTATTTAGAAGTAAAAACTTTACTAACATGTAAAACTACATTAGAGGACTAGGCTTCTAAACGAAACTATCAAGAGCTGGAACTGCAAACTGATTTCGCTTCGAAACCATTTTTGGAGGATCAATTTTGCAATGAATATCTTCCCATTCATATTCCATGGAGTCCTTTCTCTCAGGCCATCTCCAAAACTTAAGTCCTCTCTCCATGCAATAAACTGTAGGGCCTTCCTCTGAGATGCTGACAATCTTTCCAGGATACTTTCCACCATTGAATAAAATGAGAACCAAATCCTCGACAGCATAATCCTCAGGTTTTAATTTTTGTAATATGACAGGTGCAGCAGCCGAAATTTCTTCTAAGTCAGAAAACGTTTCACTTTCTTGGTCAGACTCTATATCAAAATCATTTTCACTGAGCACTTCAGTGGAGGAATCAGATGGGAGCCTTTTTCTGTTCAACGGAGGGTGAGATTTAGACGAAGAGGCACGGCTTTCTGTGACGTCTGCAAGGCAAATACTTTTGCCAGCTGGTACTTGCACCTTTTTTTTTTTCTTAGGACCTTCACTTCCTAGGAATTCGGACCGTTTTTTCTCCAACTGCTCCAAAAAAGATTCTCCAACAAAACTTATGTCCGTGTCATTCAGGTTCTGAGGCAAACGGTTGATAAGCATGTTTCTATCAAGGGGATGAATCCCACATTTTTTGAACCCTGCTTTTAAATTTTCTCTCTCATTTTCCTTCAGTCTGTTCATCAATTCCTTCAACAACCCAGGAAAGACATCCTTAGGAATTGTGGGAAATTTCGACCCAGACTTTGATTCCTTCCACTTTGTTAAGATACCACGCCATAAACTTTTCATGGGCCCAAAAAAGGCGACATCCAAAGGTTGTGTGAGATGTGTTGTATTAGCTGGTAAACACACAAACCTGATGTCATGTTGTTCACATAATTCTAAGAATCGGGTGCTAATATGTGATGATAAATTATCACCAATCAGTACCAAGGGTCCAGCCTGATATTTTACCGATTGTAAAAAGAGCGATTCAAACCAGTCTTCAAAAGTTATTGCATCAAACCACCCACTTTTAGAGCGGTTATAACGAGCATTTTGTGGACCATTTTCTGTCCAAGTCGTCCATAAATGATCAGCCTTATAGACAACATATGGCGCAAGACATCTGCCTTCGGCATTCCCACAGAACATTAAAGAAGTAGAGCTCTTACTAAAGTTACAAATATTTTCAACATATTTACTTTCTCGCTTGCACAGGACTTTTTTATTTCCTGGATCATCACTCGGGTTAAGGTGACCTGGTGGTCTAGGGGTAAGGTGTCAGACTTCTATGCTGGCGGCCGGAGTTCAATCCTCGGTCCCGGCAAAGATTTATCTGATTACCAAACCCTTCCTTCACCTCTGACAAGACATCTTGTGAATGTGAGGAATGCCAGGTCTCCACCGTGGTTCGGATTCCACGTTAAACTGTAGGTCCTTCATTTCATCTCACAATCACCCTACCATTACACATTAGCGTAAGTGCGTATAACCCGAACGGGTAGTAAGACGCGGTGCTAATAATAATAATAATAATAATAATCACTCGGGTTAGTTTCATCATAGTTCTAATGCAAGATGGAGGAATATCCTTTAAAACGACACTCAAGTTGTCCATGTAATCGTTGAGTTCCGCTTCACCAACATTAGCACGCACTTTCTTAATATTAGCGCTGGTTCTGACTGAAAGATCAGGATGTCTTTTCAAAAACCCTTTTGTCCATTCATAGCCAGGGTAATTTCCTGAGAACACGCTAACCTTAGCCCCTTTTTTATCAATATAGTTTTTTTACAATCATTCGAAAATCTGATTCAACAACTGGAAATCCGTAGTCAGATAATTTTATCAAATGCTGCACAAAGGCTAATTCTTCTTCAGGTGAAAACACACGAGAGCGACCTACTGGTTTGTCGTGCAGACCTTTCAGTTTACTCTTGAATGTAGATCTTGAGATGTTATATCTTTCTGCAGCAACTCGTTGAGTAAGTTGTCCAGACCTGACCTTTACAAGGCATTCTTGCCCAACAGTTTTTTTGGTTTTCTTTGCATGATACTGTAGAAAATAAGAAAAGTTTTGGTTACTTTTTCACAAAAAGTCATTAAAAAACATTTAAAAATAAATAAGATTATTAGTGCTAGCCAAAAATCAATAAAATAGCATTAGAAAACCGATTATTATTATTATTATTATTATTATTATTATTATTATTATCATTATTATGAAATAAGAGTCAAGCAACAAAGAATTTGAGGTTGGGCTAAAGTTACCCCAAATCATGGGCTAAAGTTACCCCAAGTCATAAAACATTCAGCATATCTGACAAAATGAAAGAAACTAAATTTTTCATATTAATTACGTTTACTAGTGGTATGTAAGTATAAGAAAATGTACTTACAAGAATTAAGAAACTTTCAGGTAGAGGTGCAGAGATGAAAGTTGGAAGCCTTTATTTTGAACACTCAGAACAGATGTTTACATGAAAAGCAAAGATTAATGTAAAAGAAGCATGACCTACACATTATTTTTTTCTGTCAATAACTAGTGCTGCTACCTACAATTTTTCACCAATTGCAATCAAATCGGATAATTTACCAAAGAGAAACATCAGAAATAAACATTTTTTGAATTTGGGCTAAAGTTACCTTGACTGGGCTAAAGTTACCCCATCTTACGGTAATCAATAAACTAGACTTGGATTCATTTTTAAAGAAAAAACAAATATACATTATTATTTATCTTGTCCATTTTAAACAAATCATTGAACCATTTTAGAAAAAAATTGAATTTTCAAAAATCAGGCACTTAATTTTAATACATTTAATTTTAGAGATACAATTAAAGACACAATTTTTTCCTGCAATATGACCAAATATAAGCCTAAAATCTAAATATCAAATTTGAACAAAATTCATGAACTTGTTTTGGCTGTATACCTCAGACAGAAACATACTAGTAATTATTTTTTCAATTTTTTTTAACACAATCTTACTACCCATCTAGGTTAAATGCTTATGTACTAATTACTCTAATAGTTTTTAGGCATTATATAGTTTATATTTAGAGAAAGTGAGAGACAGACTAGTGCCTTAGATCATGCAGCCACCAGAGTGGGCAATTAATATTATTAATAATACTTTTTTTTCAGGGAAAAGGGGTTAGAGAGATATAATACCCAACTGATCAAAATAGGCATTTAAAGATTTAGATTTTTTTTCTAAATTCCTCATAGTTTCATTGATAAGGCTGTTGAATTTCAGAGAGATTTAATGATTTGTGAGTGAGATTGATTTTTTTGGTAAGCAAGTGCAGATTGCATAGAGGTCCTTGGAAGCAGTAAATAACAAACACTCGATGAAAGTTAGAGGGGCTGTAAAAAAATACTAGATGAGCTAGAGGGGATAAATTTGATGTGGTTGCTTACCATCATGGAGGGATTGCGTATACAAAGTTGCATCAAAATCTGAGACTTGGGCTGGGTTTAACGGACGTAGAATGACCCCTCTGGTGACAAATAGTTGAACTATATCTTTTATTACGTAGACACCATTCTTTAATGATCATGAATTTAGTATTAAAAAAATGTCATCTCGAAGTTGGCAATGGCGCGCCTATCTGTATGATCGAGCAACCTAGCGGCGTATGATGGAACTACTCACTTGATAGCTGATCGTTGCATTACGCAGCCGCAAGTGTTGCTTCTCGAGAGCAGCATCCATCTGAAGCCGACTATCACTTTATTTGATGTGATGTGATCCGGTTGAGAAACAAAAGTTCCGTTGCTTCAGAAATTATTTTAAATATTACGTCTCTCTTAATTTTGTTACGAATTGTGGTCGGGAGTTCGTGTATACGCGTTTTTTTATTATATATATATATATATTTTTTTTTTACCGAAACGCGTATTTTGTAAACATTTCGCGCGTGCATTTACATTTCTTCTCCGAATTTTTCGAGTGACTACTGACGTGCTTCTCCTAAACAAGTTTAGATATATATAATATTTTTTTGCATCAAAGTGTAACCTAATTATTCGCAGTGAATTTTGTTCGTTCGTTCGTTTAGGGTTTATATCGTTGATTAATGTCGGCCATGATACCGGTAGGTTGGCCCAGGTGATCTTGATTATCGGCTGTTATGCGAGGACACGCCCCTTTGGATAATTCGCTGCTTGTGTGTGTATGATTCACGCGCGTGTGTGCGTGTCTTTGGTGAACATAACCTATGTTTCGGTGTTGATTAATGATAGCTGTTGTGTTTAGTGTATATCAAAGCAAGTTATAACACCGGTTTTCGCATTTCTAGAATTTTGAAAATAAATTTTAGGAAAAATGGCTGACGACGAAGTTTTATTCGATGATGTTTATGAGCTATGCGAGATTATTGGAAAGTAAGTATTGCATGTTATTAATTATTTGAATATGTCAGGTCTAGTAAGCTCTTACTCAATGGTTAGTTTGTTCTTTAATTAACAAATGTTAACGAGAGGCTCAGCAGCTTTAGACCAGCTGTTGGAATATTCATTCTTCTCTCCCTTGTTTATATTACCCACAGTGGACTGTTTTGGATTGATTCAGAGTTTCTCGTCACTTGAAAATTAAATAAATATTCCAAATATTGATTTCTGTCATGCAATATTCCAACCATAAAAACACATAAAATTGATTTGAATAAAAAATTACCTTTTAAACTAGCTTAGCAAAATAAAGTTCCTCACCTAAGCGACGAGGGGCATCTTTTGGCCGTTATAGTGAAATTTGGACATATTAAATAATTAAACCCCAAACAGAATTTAACTTCTTTACAAAGTTGTATTTGCCTAGGTGGCGTAGTTAGCTATCGCGTTAGTTTCGTGTTGAGCTAGACTGCTGAAGATGGGGAGAATGAGGTTGAAATCTCGCTCGGGTGAACTGGGGGTGTTTTTCCTAAATGGTTTTCCACTCTCCCTCCACACAAATGCGGGCTCACTTCCTCTATACTCAACCTAACCCATTAGCCTAAATAGTACTTAAACATATAACCCAAACATATAGTATAGTAAGACGTGGTGATAAGTATTACGAAGTCATAAAATTGTCCACAACGATCGCAATTAACTTTAATTCTTAGTAAATTTAACTTTTTCAAGCAATTTGACTATATGTATTTGGTCACAAGTATCATTATTATTAGCACCACATCTTACTACCCGTTCGGGTTATACGCACTTACGCTAATGTGTAATGGTAAGGTGATTGTGAGATGAAATGAAGGACCTACAGTTTAACGTGGAATCCGAACCATGGTGGAGGCCTGGCATATCCCACATTCACAAGATGTCTTGTCAGAGGTGAAGGAAGGGTTTGGCAATCAGATAAGTCTGTGCCGGGACCGAGGATTGAACCCCGGACCCCCAGCACAGAAGTCTGACACCTTACCCCTAGACTGCCAGGTCACCATCACAAGTATCCATAGGGACTTTAGGCTAGAATAAGTGTTAAACCTCTTAAACATATTATTGATATAATGGAAATAAGAAGACAACTAGTCTATATTTATTATTATGACACTTATCAAACCTAGCTTAGGCCTAAACAAACCTTTCATTATTATGATACTTTCCCAACCCATCTGAACCTAATCTTTTGTCTGTTGGTAAATTAAATTTTATAATACCTAGTAGTTAAACTATCAATGGATGATACTCATACAATGTCGTCATGTCCATTTTAGTGCACAGAATCGTGGGTGTAATGCAAAGCATAATAGAACTACATAATTTGTCCAGTCCGCAGGATCACAGCAAAGCTAAGGGCCTACATGTCATTGTGTAAATAATATATCAAAAATTATACAAAAATTCTAAATCTTGGTGCTATTCAATTCTATGTACTCTCTGTGTGCAATAAAGTGAATAACATATTCTAATAATAACAATGGAAAAGTGAGTTTAATAAAGTGTAAAAGAACCCTGAATTCAAAAAGAGACAATTAATTAAGACAAAAATCAAAACAATTAAAAATATATTTGTTATAATAAATAATTGAATCAACTCACTTCGTAATCCAGGGTATTGCTCTACCATTGCATCAACTTTGGTTTTGGCCCGCCTCGGTGGCGTAGTTGGCTAACACGCTAGTCGTGTAGAGCTCGACTGCGGAGGACGGGGAGATCGAGGTTCGAATCTCGGTCGGGTGAACTGGGGTGGTTTTTCCTAAATGGTTTTCCACTCTCCCTCCACGCAAATGCGGGTTCACTTCCTCTAGTTCAACCTTCCCAATTCCTAATCCATTAGCGTAATTAGCACTTAAAGCGTATAACCCGAACGGGTAGTAAGACACGGTGCTAATATTAACTTTGGTTTGTGTGTATATATATATCCATCCACATAAATCTATTAATGTATTTAAATATCAGATGAGATCACAGCATTCCTAAGTGTCTACAAAAACCCTTCAAGTTGGACCGTGCTACCTTCCCATATTGTTGGTACATGTACTAGTAATGGGCTCAACAAACCCAAATAACTTATCAAATAATCTACTCACAGCACAGAGTAACACTTGACAACACCAAAACCACAGTAAAATAAAAAACAGTACTTGTAGGTAAATTAACTAAGGCCTACTCAAAAAATTTGCCTTTATACAGGGATTATACTTTTTGACAGTCGGGACAAACACCTTAAACTAAAACCCAACTCAAATTTCGAATTTTTTGCAGACATAAAAAAGTGTCTGCAATTAATGGGTAGATTTTACCTTTTTCCATAACAAACCAAGTTTTTTTTTATAAATGATTCACATTTTTCCTTGGCTCCAAATTAAACTCGAATGTTTTCTAAATACCTATAATATGAACTTTACTACACTTTCATTAAAATTAGAGTGTAAAAACCAAAGGTGAACATAACCTACATGAAATGCTTAGTACCAGTACTTGGAAACTGATACTAAATGAACATAATTAAAATAAACCATATGTCTACATAATTTAGATAGTTAAGTTATTAAAGTATTAACCAATAGCTTAACCTAACCTTTCATAATGTACATATTATGGTCGGCTTACTAACCTTCAACTTAACCCAACCTTTAATCTGTAAATGCATTGAAAGTTTGAATTATAGTGATAAAAAAAATCATTGTGTTAGTAAAATATGGCCTCATATTGTAAATGATCATGTTTTAAACCACGTACTACGTGTTTGGCTAGTATGTTTATGTCTGGACTTTGGTGAGTTGGTTAATGTTGTTAAAATTAAAATAATTAAAACATAAAAACGATAGTAATTTATCATGCTACCTGTAGTCGTTTCCTTGTGAGAATTAATAATGTTTAATTTTTAATGAGTTGCTAATATAAAAAGGTGTTCAACCTATATGTACGGTACCTTTAAGTGGGATGAAGTTTAACACATTTTTCAAATTTGTTTATTTGCTCTATTATTACTAACTAGCAGTCTTGCACTGCATTGTCCGTGACCCACTGTGATATAAGAATTATATAAGCCGCCCTCCACCCCCACGCTTCCCATTACCCACTGTGATATGTGATATAGTAATTATATAAATCCTCTTTACTTCCTATCCCATGGAAATTTCAAAAAAATCCAGCCTTATTCCTTGTCTACATCATAAAGGGAACCTCTGTGCAAAATTTCAGCTTTTTAGGTACAAAGGTTTGGGCTGGGCGTTGATGAGTCAATCAGTGAGTCAGGACTTTTATTTTTATATAAATATATAGATAATTATTTAAACACAATGTTTTAATTTAATTTTTGTAAATCCACATTGCGTTAATAATTGTAGTCCAATTATAATGTCTCTAGCCATTTAAATTGAACTGATTTTGTTTCATAAAAAATTAACTAATTCATCTATTAACTATTTTAACTGTTCAATAGTGTTCAGGGATTTAATTGTAGTCTAAACAGAGAAAAACTACTAGAAAATATTTCTCGTCAAGACTTTTGAACAAAACTCATTTTATGGCCAAGATGAACAATAATTTTTACCTAAATAATATCTAAAACATAGTAAGTTAACATTATGTAAGTTGGACACTTTTTTGTGATGAAGTTGACTAGCTTAGTATTTTTGTTGTGGTTTACCATCTGGTGCAGATACTCATGAATATTTCTCACTGAAATTTTTGACTAATGACTTTTCACAGGCTGCATATGAGGTCAAGGCAGGTCAAGATTAACTGATCAGCATCTATCTTCAATTTTGAAAATTATAGCTCAAGTCATTATACTAAATTTTGATGATTTGTTATCGGGAACATAATACCAAGAGATCACTAAAAAATATGGTATTATTTAAAATAAGAAATTATGATTTTGTTATGTTTATTTTATTTTATATTTTTTAGGTTTAATTATATTTTTGGTATAATATATTATGCAACCTCTTGTTAACAAATATTTATTTTGGAGTATTTTTAATTTTAAGTATACTATGTAGATTTACGTACTGTTATGTTAACATAATAATATCGGCTATTAGACAGTAGAAATAATCCTTAAAAAGTCTTATTTAACTTAATTCTAAATGTGGCCCTCAACAAAATGCAACTTTCTTATGTGGCTCACAATCCAAAATGAGTTTGATATTCTTGTTCTAGGCCCTAAAGTCTAGTGCTTTGCAATATAAAAATAACATAAGTGTAATTTGGACTTTGAATGTACAATAGTTATTGAAGAAAACACCTTCACAAGAAATCAAAACTGATCAAATCAATATATGACACTGTTGAGTGAGGTGAGATTGATAATTTTCTCTGTTTTTATTTACTAGGGCCAAAAAAAAAATATAGGTCCTAGTTTAAAAACCCATTTCAATCTTTAAATCACTCATGTTTTCAAAGAAAAATGGTATTAAAAAAATTAAAACTAGAATCAGAACATTAAAAAATAAAATGTTAAGTGTGTTAACAATCTCACCTCGCTTAGTACTGTAAGATTGTTAACACACTTTTATTTTTGTGTATAATAGTAGGAGAGACACTCATAGGGTCAGGTGGGGCTAAAATGATACAAAAAATAAAAAAAAATTTGTAACTTTTTTCCTTTTTATAATAAAATAAAAGTAAAACTGCCAAAATGTGCAACTTTGCTATTTTAATTGAATCAAATAATTATTTTTATAATTAAAAATACTTGGTTAAAAAATTAAAAACCCTCTATCACAATAATTTCAGCCTATGGAGTTAATGTGATACGCGTCTGAGGCTAAAAAGATACCTTTTTTTTACATATTATATTTGGGAGTTAAAAGTTTTTGGGCTTTTGTGATACAGTCCAGTATTTAGTGTATCATCAATAAAAGTTTGGTTTAAATTAAATATTTGGCTGCTGAGATATGTCTAAATATGTGGAAGCAGCTCAAAATTTCCAATTCAACCAATATTTTTTTCCTAAACTTTCATTTGTTTATTAAAGGTATAAAAATTATATAATGATTCTGAAATTTACGTTGGACATTAAAGTATTATTACCAGTAAAAATTTGGTTTGATTTAGCGTGTTAGATTATTAAATACTGACAAATTTGTAGAGAAAGCAGTTTGCACATTCTAAAGTTAAGTTGTTCTACATTTATTAACATCTTGGAAGACTTTGGAATAAAACTCAAAGAATTGTGTTAGAAATAAATTTTATCTTGATCAATATAGTCCATTACCAAATACAAATAAGTATGATAAGGATAAGTTAGTTCAACTAAACATTAGTGGACTAATTAGGAAACAAAAAATTACTAACCAATAAAGTTTGAATAAAAGATTTGTTCTTGAAGTAGGCTAAAATTAGCCTATAGTTCACTATTTAAAGTTAGGTTACTTAATTAGTTAAATGTAATTACAATTTAAAATAAAGTTTTAAGTGATTCAAGCTTCAAATAAATCAACCATTTTTATCAAATTTATATTTGAATTGATCACCCGACACTATAATATTTGGAACGGGTAGTTTTCCTATAATGGTATGAACCTTTATGACAGAGATGTCATTTTCATTATTTTTAAAAGTTGTCTTGTGCGATTCACTCTTCAACCCCATCACTTCAATGTCATCGTCATCTAGTATATCACAATAACACCATACTGCTACTGGATTGTGTCTTGAACCACAGGAAGACCCTGCTTCAGATCCCGGATATTGCTGTCTCAATTCACAGTGATCAACTTCAAATGTATTTCCACCCATATTCTCTTGAGTGGAACAATATTTCTTATATTTTTCAGGATTAAATTTTTTGATAGGGTATTTATTTCTATTAACTGGATAGATTAACAATAGACATAAAACCTGATATGACATTTTCTTTCTTGAGTCCAACAATTCAAATGTCATATAAATTATCAACAAATTCCCTTTTCTGCATTTTTCTTTGGTTCTCGCGATACCATTGAACAAGCTTAGTATCGCATGCATATTTAGTGACTTGAAACAAGTCTTGTTCAGTGGCTGCAAGACATCTGTTGTATGTGCTGGCAATTTAATTATGGTAACATTTTGCTTTCTGGCATACTCAACGGTACCAATATCCAAGTGTGTAAGATGCCCATCAAATAGAAGGCACAATGGCCTATCCTTTACTTCTTGGCAAAATTTAATAAAAAAAAGTTTTGGAAGATCACTGCTGTCATCCAACCACTGTCGCTACATGAGTAGAATGGTCCAGGAAGATCATTTTTGCCTTTCCATGTGGTCCACAGCTTGGCAGACTGAAATACAATAAAGGGAGGTAACATTTTACCAGAAGCTGCAACACATGCTAAAACCGTAGTGTTGTCATGAGCACTTCCTTCAGCCGTTCGGTGTGCTTTTTGTCCAATGCCAGAAACAGGTTTTACATGAGACGGATCAGTACAGAAACTTGTTTCATCAAGATTAAATACATTCTGAGGTTTATTGGCCAAATCTAATCTACCCATCTCTCTGGTTTTTTCCAAAAGTTCAGGGTTTTATAGACTCAACATTTGTCGTTTACTAAAGTTTCTGAACCAGTCATCTCCAGGTCTGCCAAAATACGAAATAACACATGTTTTGTGAGGCCATTTTGTTCTACATATCCAGCTACCACATTGAGCAATTCAGCTTTTTCAATAGCAACACTCCATTTTTCCATTTCTTTAAGATGTGAAGCAAGAAGTTCAACTTCATGGGGCAGAGAAGTCTGATAGCCCACCATTTTGACAGGTTGTGTACCTTTTCCCCCCCTGCCTCCCGCCCCCTCTTCCCCCATCCCCATATAGTGACATAAGCACATTTATTCAATTTGAAGTTGTTTAGCCACTGTCTGTAAGCTATTATTTAGCTGTTGTCCGAGTAGGCGAGTACAATCGAGTATGGGGTATTTATGAGTATTGGGTATTTACTATTTACTCGAATAGTCCCATGAGTATCGGTTGGAAGGATATTACTCGGTGTTTGGCGGCTTGCAATGGAATTCGATACTTAAAGGCCTAACATAAGCTCTTCCTGTTGGCACTGACATTGACAATTGACATACAGCTACTTAATCTTCAGGTTTCATCTGGTTTTAATGTTGCCTGACTAATGTACAGTCAATACAAAAGTATGCGTTTTAAGATGTTTCATAAAGTTGATAAAAAGAGAAAGCATAAAATGTTATTTAATATTTTATAGTGAAATATTATGTAATTTGGGCAAAATTAATGCTCTAACAAACATTATGTTAAACCTGAGTACCAAGATTAAAATTTATTTGACGCACTATGAGAAACTCTTGAAATTGTGTAATTTATTAGTGATTTGTTTTACATTTAAAATTTATTTAACATTAAAAATGAACCTAATATAATGGCGATTGGTTTAGAAAAGGTTGTTTGGAGTGCAGGTCATATATTATATTATTGTAGTGTTATTTTATTTTAAATACCGTACATCTAACAGTAGATGAACTATACATAATATATTAGAAGCAAATAAACTTTAGATTAAACTATCATCAACGCATAGTAAATATTAGGGTTTATTTATATCTGTTCTATTTTGTTACTTATTTTAATTTATTATTTGCAATTTTTGGATAAGATCACCGAAAAAAAAGGATACATGATTTATTTTCGTAGCCTACTTTTAAAAAGAATTCGAAATGCGATTTCTTAGTAAGCAAGCTTTTCGATTTTGTCCATAACAACAAATATTTTGTACTGAAAACACATGCGAATAAAACATTTAAACCATTATAGTCATTTTTACGTAGCAATCTGTTACTGTTTTTCAAAATGAGCTTTACGAGATAAAGTGTTTTAATTAGAAATAACACGTAAAAGATGCCAATCAATAAGGTTGATTCTCATTTAGCTGGTAAAAAAATAAAAGAATAACAAGGGCTGCGAATCGAGTATTTACTCACGTGTCTAGAAGAAGCAATACTAGCTCCGTTATCTCGAGTAAATGTTACCATCCGATGTTAGTATGGAGTATCTCAATCACCGATCACTGGGAGTAGTAGTGATATGTGCTATCGGTGAAAAAATCACCCATCTCTTGTTTCTTCACTCGCACGTGCGATCGAATCAAGATCGGCCGCTCTATGCTTAAAACTTTCAATTTTTTTTATAAAGTCGCGTATTTAAAGGGAAGCGGGAAGGTTTGTCCCGAAATTGACAAAATCTGGACATGTGTATAGTATTTTTCTTTATTTAACTTGTTATATTTTTTATTTCTCTTCAATTTCTTTTTGGGGTTCACGTTCTCATGTGCACCATTAGACGAGCACTGGTATAAACCCAAATGGTTAGTAAGATGGGGTGCTAGGAAAAAACACATATTTTCGTTCAAAAGTAATGCGATAAATCAATTCTTAAAAGCATTCAAATTGCATTACTTAGTACAATATGTTCAAAGAAAACCCTCACCAATATAGCTTTCAAATAAACAAGTTAGGCTATGTATTGTATTTGAGCAAAGATTCCTACTAACTCTTTATAATAATTTTATTGATGGCCTCTTTTGACATATATTTTGAAAGAATCAGAGGGGGAGAAAAACAGATCTACTAAGGAGCACATTTATTTCAAGTAAGGAGGGACATTGACACCCTCTTCCTGTCTCCTGGCACTGGTATTTATATATTTTCAATTTACTTTCTATTTAGGAATAAATGGCAATATATTATTGTAAAAGTTTTTTTTTTACTTTTATAAGGGCTTTCATTAAACTTTTTCTTAACCCTCTTCATATTTATTTTCACCTTAAATCTTTGTCTGAGTAAATTATCCTATTTACTACTGGCTTTGTTGAAATAGTGATAATGTCTAAAAAAAAATCACCAAGGAACAAATCATCAACTCATTTTAAGAAACTTTCTAAATTATAAATAGATCCGAGTCCATTCACTTTGTATTCGTCCACATCACGTTTGTTAATTAGTGCTACAAAGTGAAACTGAGCAGACTTTCTCAAACCACACTAAACTTTTACAAGTACAAAAGTTCTGGCTGCAAGCTGTTCAGATATTGGTTTCCTCAATTTAATATTCACTACTTCACTCACCTTAATCCACTATCAAAAGATAAGTCTACATCACTTTCATCACTGGATGACTTGTGCCATTGCAATGTTAGGGCCTAAACTTGCACCTGACTTAACATTTATTTATTTTGATTATGTCTGAGTCCTGGTTGTTCTCTGATTCGTATCTGAATATTTGAAAACTTACATTTGATTTGACAGTGTTTTTAGGATCTACCTAATTATGTAAATCAACATTTTATACCATGCAAGCGAGAAAAATAAAACATTGAAACCGTATAAATGACAATCATTTGAGTTGCTGTTTTAGGATAACATTAACCTCGTACAACTTGCAACATAACCAGCTCATTGCTGGACTGCTATGTTAAGTGTCTGGAAATAAGTACAATTACTTACATCTGAAAAACTAGTGTTACATTTGTAATCATATGTGATTACATATGTGATCAAGCTATAGTTTATCTAATTTTAAAAAAAGCTGTTGAAATAAACCTTTTTACTTTTTGTGGTGCTTTCCATTACCATTGCCAGAAGTCTTTGCTTGGTTTGATAATTTATTACTTGACTGGTACCATGTTCTAAAATAAAAACATTTCCGAGATCTAAAAAGGTTGACCACTCCCTATTTATACCAACAATATAATGTAACTCTACCTAAACAATCCCATGATTTCCAAATTCGTACTCAGAGATTCTCGAAAAATATCTCTTGAAGCTTCAGCTTTGAGGAGATGCCATGACCAATTTCTAGCTCGCGCCACAAAAATCTCACTAAACCGTTTTTCTAAATCTACTAAAATTTTATTTTTTCTAAGGTTGTTTTCGGTTCTCTTCTTGCTCAGCTCAGAAAGAGCCTTTAAGTAAATACTAACACTTTTTTTTTTCGGTTAGTTAAAGTTTTCGTCATTTAACGTGCGCTTTCTAAACCTACTGACTATATCAGCACACGCATTATAAATAAACTATATTAATATAGAACAGATGCAATATCCAGCCCTCCTCCGTTAATTAATCACTGGGAACAGGGAAAAAATCCACATTTCACAGATTATACATTTTTTCCGACATGCCTCCCCCTGTATTCACTTGCTGCGCTGGCCTCTCTCCCGGTGATGCTCCTTACGAAGGTTGTCATGGCTAGATAGTATGGGGTTCCTCGTTTGAAGAGTTAACAAAGCATTATGTAGTAGTACCAACTTGGATCAGCCTGGGTATACGATACGAGTACTTTGAACGTTGTCCCCATACAGCATGGCCGAAAATACTGTTAAAGCTGACACCGTTCTGCCATACCCTCCTGGCAACTCACCGCCCTTACCCGCCAAAATGCAGCTGATGGTGAAACCACACAGGTTCCTAAAAGCTTTCAAGGGAGTGGTCACTTGTTATTACCTAGACTGTATGAGCGTTGAGGAATTATTTGAGGGTCTTGAACCTCAATATGTTATTGAAGTGTACAGAATAACAATAAAAAAATTGACAAGTAAAATAGACTGATTCGAATGTCCTAAATTTTACGACTCCTACCTTCACAAAAGAAGTCTGATAAGGTTTCCAAGTCTCTGGGTCCGGCCGTATGTCCCCAACCTTCCTCGCTCTTTTCAGTGCTAATAATTTGGGCACACAAAGCTGAGATGCGTGGTAAGCCAACCGCGCAGATTATGGAATGGAGGGTCACGAAACACCGTGTGAGTCTTCTAAGTTCTGCGTCAACTGCATAGGTCCGCACTCCTGGTCTCGGGCCTGTCCTAAATGGAAGGTATGGAAATAAGTCCTGGCTATTGCAACCTATAAAAAGATGTCGTATGACCAGGCACGCAAATAATTTGTACCTATTCAGACTCCGGTATTTCATACCTGTCAATAATTCATTATCTATGGACGTAAGCATCGCGTAATGGCTATCGCTTTTCCGCTAGTCAAGACGACGGTAAACCGCTTCCATAGAATACGTGATATACACGCAAACCCCAATATCTAAATCTGTTCAAAGTAGTTGGCTGTCGTTCTTGGGTTGCTGATAGATAAACCTTGATGTGCCTCTATACGACGTTGGTAAGATTGAAGTTAAACTATGGCGGCTTTTGTGCACGGTTCCTCTAGATCGTCGGCGCTAAAGATGTTGGAAATTGCCCATCATGCATTCATCCGACTGTCTACTGGTGACCTGGTGGTCTAGGGGTAAGGTGTCATACTTCTGTGCTGGCGGCCGGGGTTCAATCCTCGGTCCCGGCACAGATTTATCTGATTTCCAAACCCTTCCTACACCTCTAACAAGACATCTTGTGAATGTGTGGAATGCCAGGCCACCACCGTGGTTCGGATTCCACGTTAAACTGTAGGTCCTCCATTTCATCTCGCAATCACCCTACCATTACACATTAGCGTAAGTGCGTATAACCCGAACGGGTAGTAAGACGCGGTGCTAATAATAATAGACTGTCTACTGGTGTTGTTCGTACCATTTCAGTCATCAGCATCTGTGCTGATGCCAATTGGCCACCTCTTTCCAACTGAAGGTCCTATATTTTGGTGACATAAGTGTCCAAGTGTAATTGCGTGCCGCAGCACGTTACTTACCGTACCGAATGCCATCCTCCCGTCCGTGTACTCGTATGAAACCAAATGGCATAGTACAAGCCTGGTTGGGATTCGGTTGCTATCAGTCTCCGACACATATGTGACAGTTCTTCAAAAAACTATCCCCACTTCTTCAGGTCGAGTTACTCCTTGAAAACTACGTATACCTCCATGCCATTTCGATCTTAACAAGTTTCCTAGAGCGACAACACCGCACTGATTTCAGCGTATCTACACGGATGTTTCGAAATCTGGACCTTCCGTGAGACGTACGTTTGTTGTAGAATCATTTAATTTAAAATTTGATTTACCTGCTAAATACAGTGTTATTACGGCAAAACTTTTACGCCATTTTCATAACGTTTATTCGTTTATCGTAATTGTCAGCGTATAATAAGAGGGGATCCACCTCCAGTGTGTGAGATTTGCAATGCTTCCCTTAGTGTGTACCACATTTTGGTGGAGTGTCGCAAGTATGTTCTTATTTATTGCAGGTGAACCTTTTAAAATAAATTTGAGTCTTACATTTAGGCCTATTG
Source organism: Timema cristinae (assembly GCA_039000515.1). Lineage (NCBI taxonomy): Eukaryota > Metazoa > Arthropoda > Insecta > Phasmatodea > Timematidae > Timema > Timema cristinae. The sequence goes on from JBCFYV010000256.1 coordinate 63,768, forward strand.
AATGGCTCACCTAGTAACTGTCTCACATTGAGATTTTGTTTTAACATTTTTAGTACGTTTTTATATATTTGTATTGCCCCTTTTATATGCTGTATTTACTTGCTGATTTTAGAAGATGGTTTATTTATATTACCCTGCCCCATGGGAATTCACTATATTTTTATTTGAAAAATGTGTTAATTACCATTATTGTTGACGTTCCTCAAAACTATATATAAAGACAATATTATATATATACTTAAACGGAAAATGAATAGGTATCCCTATTCATTTTCGCCTTTAGTGAAATAATGATCCAATCATAAAAATGTTCTCTCACTAGTGCTGTTTGTTGACTAGCTAGTCCACCAAATTTATTCACATAATCTGTCTGTCTCAACACATTTCATAGCGTCAGGAGTGGAATGGGGAACCCTCTTAAAAACTCTCGTCCCTCGCTTACAAGACTCAACTTTTCACCAAGTTTGTCTCTGAGTCTTGGAGTGGGGGAGGGGAGATGAGAGTGTGGGGGGGGGGGGGGGGTTCACACTGACGCCCCATCATCAGAAAATTTTCACTCCCGTCTTTTTTCTTGCCATGTTTACAAGTTTTCCTACCATTGGTTTCAAATATTCTTGAATTTAAATCTAATATCTCAACCGTGAGAACGAGAGTTTTATACACGTATAAAATAAAATTATCTAAGGAATATATCTGAAGATTTATTTACAAAGCTAGTTCAGAATCAAAACTATAGTTGAATCGTGTTAAGAAATTAATCCTAAAAGATAAAACCTAACTTTTCTCCGTGCATCACTAGATGCACTTACCTCATCAATACCCGTGCCTCTCCGGTAGAATTTGCAAAAAATTATGGATAAAATGACGGTACACCTCTCATTAGTTTATATATCCCTCTTTGTGTGCTGGAGAGTTTGGTTTAAAACCTTATGAGATCTGACGCATTCATCACAGATAATATTGGAACATTTTATCAAAACTCAAACCAAATTAGTTCCTTTTTACGTTCTCATGTCAAGAAAAAGTATTGTAATCGTGAAAAAATCCTTTATTAAGGAATCTTATTAACCTTTTATGTGAACTCTAACACACACACAAAATTGATTCTACAATGTATGTCCCCATATCTGTGTCGTCTGTCCGTCCGTCCCTGGCTATGAATCCAAAACGGTTAGATGGATTTTGCCCACACTTGATGTTAGATGTTAGCGGGACTTTTTTTTTTAAATTTTGACCCTAGTCATCAAATTAAAGGTAGTTTACTGATGAGTTATATTTTTTAAATTAAAATTTATCGAAAATTGCTCTAACAATTTTAATTAAAATCTATATCTAAGATTTGTTTGACATGACCAACAGCACTGTGTCATTATTTTTTGGGCGAACATTCGTTGAAGTGTAGTTTATCGGTGAGAAATGTTTAAATATATAAATATTTCGCCGTGTCTCTAGAGATTTTGTTTAAAATGTATATCTAAGGATTATGTGGTATGACAAATAACATTTTAGGCTTATACGTGCCTATGGGGTAAATATAAATCTATTAAAGCAGTGCCAATGCAATGACACCAGTCTCAATTAATAATGCTATATTCATATTCATATATTTGAGACGTCAGTACTTAGCTTAGTTTCATAACAGTAAAATGTGTAAACAAAGTGACTATACTTTGATAAATGCGATTTGAAAGTAAGTGAAATAAAAACAATAATACTCTTATACAATGTCCAAGAAATAACTTATAGAGTAAAAAAGAGCATCACAGTTTACCAAAGATCATAAATGAATTCCCCTGTGGAATGGGGCTTAGAATAGCCCTGCAGTAGTATCCTTTGCTTGTTGTAAGAGTTTACTATAAGGGGAACCCTAAGACTAAGGTGGATCAACGTGCCTATGGCCTAACAGGTAGAGGGGTAGTTTGTTGCTAACATGGCTGTTTGGGCTCCGGGCCGAACCTATACGTGAACCATTCCTCGGCCTACTCGTGGGAACTCTATGCCAACTTGTACATCTTCTTGCACTGTAATACCAAACTCTGCTGGGATCACACTGCTTGGCCCCTCACACGGCCGTGATGTTTATAAGAGGTTGAAACGGGTGAAGCCGTCCAGCACTATGTTGGGGAAAAAATCCAGGCAGTGGTGAGGCTCCAACCTCGCTTCCTGGTGATGTCTTGAGTAGATGATACGTTGAACGTGTTAGTCCATTAATTTTCGAAATAATGATAAATGGAGCAGCTTAATCATGATGCATAAATAATAAAACTGCGTTATGGCAAGATTCTGATTCAGTCACAACTGACATTCAATTCTCCTGCTCTGAAATACAGTTGAGCAACTCGGCTAAAATACAAGTGAAGGTAGAGCGGCACAGGTCCTAACTGTTTGCAAGGGAGTTGACACTTGCTATTACTTCAACAGCGTGAGCATTGAAGAGATCTGAGAGATGTGAGTGTTCTTGCCCCTTAGCATAGGGTGATCATATTTTAAAAACAAAAAAATGGGATATATTGACTTTTCCTGACTCAAGGAGACGAAAACGGCACACATGTGGTTCGCTCTACATAAAAATTCAATAGTACGCAATTAGTACATAGTATATTTGAACAAGTTATTTTCCATTTACAGAATAGAATTGAAGTGTATTATGGAATACAGAACATTTTAATAGTATTTCAGAGAATAATTTCTTCCAACATATAGGATACGAGTGTATCCTATATGCTGGAGTTGGAAAAGAGAACAAGAGATTGAGGGAAAGAAACGAACAACTGTCGATAAATGACGGAAGAAGGGGCCCAACATATGCGCCCACGTATGCTACGGTGGCGGCAAGGTCACAAGAGGGAAAAATAGAGAAACTGGGTCAGCATATCAAGCAAGATGAAATGAAGAAATTGAACATGGTTTTCATTTCCTCAAAGAAGGGGAATGATACCAAGCAAATGGAGAATTATTTGAAGAGGATTGTAGATCCGGGAAAAGATAAGATCAGGATAAAGTACATAAGACTGGCGGGGAAGATGCTGATAGTGGAAGCGGCGGACGAGAAAGAGGTTGAAAAATTAATAAATAATGAGGCAATACAAGAGGAGTTAAAATGTGAAAAACCTAAGATGAGAAACCCGCTAATGTCGGTGTACGATATAAGTGTGGACATGACGCAAGAGGACCTTGGTGAAGGCATATTTAATCTGTAGGAAAGATTGAAAAGAAGAAATTCATGGAGGAGTTTAGTCCCAAATTCAAGACCGGGCCTAGGGACAGAAGGGTGGTAAACCACGTGGTCGAGGTGAGTCCGGAGGTCAGGAAGCTTCTGTTAGGTGATAGGGTGTCTGTTAGATCCAGTAGCGTGTCCGTCAAGGATTATACGGGGGTTTCCCGTTGTTACCAGTGTGGAGACTTGGGACACGTTAAAAAGTATTGCAAAAGTGAGGTTAAATGCTCCAGATGTGGGGAAGTAGGTCATGAAAGGAAGGAGTGTGATAAGCATGAGGTGTGCATCCCATGTAAGTTAAGGAGTGGGAACAGGGAAAAGGAGGTGTGCAAATTTCCAAACAAAAAAGTGTGAAACACACAAGATGTTGCTGAGGAAACTCATGGAAAAGACTAATTATGGATAGTTCTCAAATACTTTTGATTGAGACAATCAAGGGATTGACGGAGGAAGTAAGAAAGATTGCGTACCCACTTGAGAAGAGTAGTTGAAGAGGAAGGACGAAAACTCCGATTAGAAGAAGGAGAGACAGCAAAAGGGCAGAGGAACGCAGGCAGAAGAGGAGAGAGAGTGATTGTAAAGAGGTAGCCACGCAAACGGAACAGGTGGTGGGTAGTGTCGAAGAGTGGGAAACGTCAGTGGGGTAAAGAAAGGAAGGGAAGGTCTGGGTTTTGGAAAGTACAGAGAAGGGAAGGAAGTAGAGAAGAAGTTGAAAGGAGAAAAAGACAAGGGAATGAATGAAAACGACAAGAAGAAGGAAAATCTGGACTTGAGGTATGTGACAGATGTGGAGGTTGGAGGCAAAGTTGCTGAGGGAGGGGTAGCAGGAAGTACCAGAGAATTTATGGGAGAGTGTAGAAAAGTCAGTCACCCACTCGAAAATGTAAATCTGGTGCGGATGCTTGAGAAAGGGAAAATCACCTGGAAAGAAGTAGAGGAGATGAGGGTGTCCGCGGAAATAATAGTGCATCCAGATACAGAGGAGATAATAAAGGAGATATTAAAGGATTCAATGAATCTGGGTGAGAATAGAGAAAGAAATAAGTATATCAAGATAGAAAGGAGGAGTGGATAGATAGACTGATAACGGAGAGATGTGTCTACTGGTATGGTAGGGATGAGAAATTTAAGACCAGGAGAGGTGGGGAAGAACTACTCAAAAGTAGTGGAGGAGGATAATGAGGTTTATGGGCTATTGAAATTTTATGAGGTGGTCATGGCTGGAATGCTGGGGGTGGTGTCAAACACTAAGTTTATTAATAATGGTAGTAGGAAGAATATGGGAAGAATGGATAATAGTGAGGAAATAAAGGAGGGAGTAATAATCGGGTTAGTAGGACCGAACTTGGGGAGAATGAATTCAGCGGATCGAAAGTATATGGCAGAAGAAGTAAAACAAGGACCTATGGATACGATAAGAAGAGTAATGCTGAAGGGTAGGAAGTCACTAAGATATATGGTGGCAAGGGATGGGACCCGTATCAGCCAGGATGTATATATAAGAAGGATAGAAGTAATTTTGGAAATGTTGTCAGAGGCCTACCATCATGCTGGGAAGCATCAGAGACAAGTCCACCTACAAATAGTAGGATTCAGACTGGGGATTAGGAAAGGCGCGGAGGATCAAGAGGAGTGCTTTCATATGGTGGTAAGAAGGACAATCTTAAGGGCGTTGGAGAAAAATAGGGGAGTATGGTTTGGGATAAAAGACATAGAACTGTTGTGGCTTGGGGATATAATGAAGAGGTTCGAGGACTGGAATGAAATAAAGGAAGCATTTGGAGTGAATATAGTTTCGTCAAAGGAGCCCCCGTATAGGAAAAGGAAGAATGTAACCGGGGAGTTGCTGGTTTCGTCGTATGCTTGGGATGGTAATGCATGGCCAGGGAATGAATTTTGGATGGTCACCTGGGGTCAACCGGTGATTCGGTGGCTGCGGCGTCCACATTGATTTCTCAGGTGCAAAATCCGGTATTAAACAAAGGATTGAAGGCGTCCAGAAGAATAATAACGGAGGCGTTTGAGGTAATAGTTGGGACAAAAGAGGAGAAGGATTTGGGAGTGAGGGAATCGGTGGAGGAAGAAATCCCAGGGGAAGGAGAAGAGGCTTCAGGAGGACAAAAGATTAAAAGGAAACAGGAGGGTACTAAGGGAAAGTGGGGGAGGAGTCTTCCAAGATCCTTAGGAGAATGGACCAAAAAGGTCAAGAAAAAGGAAAGAGGGAAGGAGGTGGGGATGATAAATGAGGCGAGGATTGGGAAAAAAAGTAGGAGAAAACAAGTGGGTGAATTGGGTGAGAGGTCCCAAGATGGAGGCTGAACTAGGATATATAGAAGTAAGGGAAGAAAGAAGAGCTGAAGGCATGAGAGAAGAGCTGAAGTTAGGGGAGGGAGGTGAACCCAAAGTAGGAGGAAGGGATATAGCAGGAAAAGAGGAAGATTTAGGGGAAAGTTGCAAGCAGTGGGAAAATGCGCTAAGGCTATCGAGATTGGAGGAGCCGGCAACATTTCAAACGGTGCTGAGACATGTTATAAGAAACGGGACACAAGGAAGGATAGGAGATAGCGTTCCCAGTGCCAGAGATTGTAGACAGGATTCAGCTGTTAGCGATGAATCTACAGACAAGAAATGAAGATTTGAAGAACTTAGTAGGTAAGGTAGTAATAAGAAGGGAGGAAGAGGTAGATTGGGAGACGGTTTATAAGCACTTCGTGAAGGCCCATGGCAGGTTATGCTTTAATTCAAGGGAGGCATGGCCAAGTTTCTATGTTTTCACGCGTCATACGTGATGCAGGAAGACGAAGGTAAAATAAGGGCAGCACAACTAAATGCAGCAAGGAGTGTCATGGTGCTTCTTGAGGTGAGGAAGTTGGCTGAGGAGGGGAAGTGGGACGTTATCGGTTTGCAAGAGCCGTATACGTTTGAAGGGAGAGTTCCACATATGCCAACCACAGCAAACATCATTAGCACTGGACGAAGACCGATGAGTGCGATAATAGTGGTAAATCGAGGCATACTGGTTACTAAAGTTAACTAGTATTGTGATGAGTATGCCACCTGTGTGGAGTTGGATATTGTAAACGGGAAGCTCATATTGTTAAATATGTACTTTCAGTTTAGATACGAGATCGGTCCGTATCTGGATAGGCTGGAGGAAGTGGTCCAAGCATACGAGGGAGTGCCGGTAATTGTAGTAGCGGATGTAAATGCCAGGTCTCCCTTATGGCACAGTAACAGATGGAGGAGAGACGATAGGATGGATCCACATCCAAGACCGAATGCAAGAGGGAGAGCCTTGGAGAGACTGATAGCAGCAAACGGGTTAGTAGTAATGAATGAAGAGAATAATCCGCCGACTACGCAGGTAGGTGGGGGGGCTAGCTCCAATATTGATGTTACAATCTGTAACCAGGAGGCAAGTGGTTTTGTAAAGGGATGGAAAGTGATGGAGAATGAGACGACCAGCGACCTTAATGTAATAACTTTTGTATTGATTGTGGAGAGATGGAGGAAAAGGGAAAGGAAGAAATGAATGGGAAAAGGAAATACAATATGGTACTGGTGGACTGGAATAAGTTCAGAGAGTGCCTAGTGAGTTTGGAGGAAACTAGGGAGGGGGATGATATCAACGCAAAAACCAGGGAGCTAACGAGGATGATCCAAGCGGCGATGAGGCGGGCAATTCCCTAACTGGTGGACGGCCCTAAGATAGGAAACAAGCCGTGGAATAGAAGGTTGGATAAGTTAAGAAGCGAGGCTAGGAGAGCCAGAAGAAATAATCAGAGAAGTAGGGGGATACAGGAAAGAAATAATTCACTGAACGTCTACAGAGAGAGGAAAACAGCGTTTGAAGAAGGTTTGAAAGAGGCTAAACAAGAGAGTTGGGAGAGGTATGTGAGTGAGGAACTAAGGACATACCCTTGGGGGGTACCATATAAGATCGCGGTGGGAAAAATCAGGCGCCTATGGCTATTTCAACAATAAGAAAAGTGGATGGAGGGTTCACTTCTGGATGGGAGGAGTCAGCTAATCTACTTATAGAGACACTTCTTCCTGACGATAGTGAGACGACCGATAATACAGAGCACAGAAGGAGGAGGCGTGAAATGGAAAGGGCATATGTTTGTGAAGATATGATGGAGGATATAACAGAAGAGGAGGTGTTGCTGGAGGTAGGGAAGCTGAAGAGGAAGAAAGCTTCGGGCCCGGATGGTATCACTATGGAGGTGCTACAGGAAGGTGTGGGGATTATTGCACCATTGCTGGCCGCCCTCTACAGTGAGTGTTTGAGACAAGGGAGGATCCCGCACGAGTGGAAGCAAAGTAACGTAGTAATATTGAGCAAAGGGAAAGATAAGGACCCGATTAAAGCTAAATCATATGGGCCGATCTGTTTATTGAATGTTTGTGGTAAATTACAAGAAAGGCTATTGGGTAAGAGGCTGCTAAGACATAGAGAGGGGATTGGAATGTACCAGAACCAGTTTGGGTTCAGGAAGAGTAAGTCAATGGAGGATGCGTTGTCGAGGGCAATAGAAGCGGTAGATGGAGTAGGTGATAAGTACGTCCTGGGAATCTTCATTGATATAGTGGGGGCCTTTGACAACCTCTGGTGGCCTACTCTTTTTGAACGACTGAGGGGCATAAGATGCCCGAAAAATTTGTAGAAACAGGTACGCTACGATTGAAGGCAGACGAAGGAAGGTGGAGAAGATGCTAACAAAGGGGTGTCCCAGGGATCTGTCAGTGGACCCATATTCTGGGACGTGGCTTTGGAACCTGGGCTGTACGAGGTAGAAGATCTGGTAGAAACTGTGGCAGCTGTGGCCTTCGTAGATGATATTTTGTTGATTGTAAAAGGCAAGTCCAGAATTGAATTACAAAATAATGCAAACAATGTGGTCAACTATTTCAACAATTGGTGTAGGAAAGTAAAATTAGGTATGTCAGCTACAAAAAACTAAGTTCATGATGGTCAAAGGGAATGTCAGGGAAAGGGACCTAATTTTTAAAGTGTAGGGAAGGAAAATTGCAAGAGTAAAGACGTACAGATATTTAGGAATTACGATTGATGAAAGGAGAAATTTTTCGGTCCATATGGATCAGGTGTGTGCGAGGGCCACGAGCGTGATGAACAAAATTGTATCCCCTGCGGGACGGGGTTTAGAATAGTCCCGCAGTAACCCCTGCTTGTCGTAAGAGGCGACTAAAAGGGGAGGCTTCTGTGCAGGACGTACCTTGTGTGGGACAAACCTATCCTATATCTTTTCTTTCACATCATTTTCTTCTTCCTTCACTTTCCCCCTTTTTTTCACCCTTTTTGCCCCCTGCGGGACGGGGTTTAGAATAGTCCCGCAGTAACCCCTGCTTGTCGTAAGAGGCGACTAAAAGGCGAGGCATCTGTGCAGGATGTATCTCGTGCAGGAAAACCCTATCCTACATCTTTCCTATCACTTTCTTTTTTTTTTTCCTTTTTTCCTTATCTTTCTTTTTTCCCTCTTCCGCCTTCTCTTTCCTTACTTCTTCCTTCTTTCTTCCCTTCCCCTGCCGTTAAATCCTGCACAGAGACCTTTGGCCCCTCTGTTGACGACCTTGGCATCTAACACGGCTCTCCTTTGGTTAATATTGGATACCACTGCCTTGAGCTCCTGAGTGAAAGTGCGCCGGTTGTAATATCTTGGTAGAAGGGCCTTAGGGATGACAACCGGGTACCCTACCTTGAAAAAAGACCGGTTGCGTTCATGATGGTTCCGGACGTAAAATTAGCGCTTTCCTGCATACACTTGCTGCGGTGACCTCTCTTCCGGCGATGCTCCATATAAAGGTTGTCATGTCTAGCGTCGTATGGAGCCTCTCGTTGGAAGAGTTAACAAGGCCCTATGTGGTAGAACCAACTGGGATCAACCTGGGTCTACGATCCGAGTACTTTTGCAGGTTGTTCTCCAACTCATGATTGAGTCCACTGTCACAGCTGACACCTTACTGTCCGCTGGCACCGTACTGCCAAGTTCTGCTGGCATCTTACTGCCCGGCCCCTCAGAGGGCCGTATTAATGATAAGAGGCGGAAACGGGTAAGGCCGTCCAGCCCTGTTTTGATAAAAAGCCAGGAAGTGGTGAGGCCCCAGCCCCGCTTCCTGGTGATGTCTCGAGTAGATGAAAGTCAAGATCTGAAACGTGTGAGCCCATTTATACTCGAAAGAGTGATAAATGGAGCGGCAAAATCTGACGTTTTAATAAGGAAACTGCGTGATGGCACCATTATGATACAGACTATGACCGACACACAATCCTCAAATATTATGGCGATCTCCGAAATACCGTTGAGCAATACGGCAAATATACAGGTGAAGGTGGAGCCCCACAGGTTCCTCAATGTTTGCAAGGGAGTGGTCACTTGTTATTACCTCGACTGAGTGAGCATTGAGGATATCTGTGAGGAGCTTTCGCCTCAGCATGTCACCGAGGTCTACCGTATCATTACCAAAAAGAACGGACAATAGAAAAAGACGGATACATACATCCTCACCTTTGCGACTCCCATCCTCCCAAAGGAGGTTCGAGCGGGATTCCATGTGCTCAGAGTCAGGCCATACGTTCCCAATCCTCGGCGCTGCTTTCAGTGCCAGGAATTTGGGTATACGAAGCTGAGATGCCGTGGAAGGCCAACCTGTGCGGATTGCGGACAGGAGGCTCACGATACACCGTGTGAGTCTCCTAAGTTCTGCGTCAACTGCAAGGGTCCGCATTCTGCTTGGTCTCGGACCTGTCCGAAATGGAAGATGGAGAAAAAAGTCCTGGAGATCCAATGTGAAAAGAAGATCCCTTATGCCCAGCCCGCAAGGAATATGTATCCAGTCAAGCTCCGGTATTTCCGACATCTTATAGTCAAATTGTAAGCCAGAACATATATTGCCCCAACAGCCATTGCGCAGTTAATATTGCCAATACGCCTACACGACCTGTGCCACTCGTCTCTACTCGAGACACTAAAAGGCAACTAGCACCATCTATGGTGGTACCAAAAATAGTACAAGGGGCGACACCCACGTCGAAGTCGCCTCCACCACCTATACCCCCGAGGAGGCCTTCTCGGGGAACACCCCCGAGCCCTCCTAGGGGAACCCCTCCGAACCCTCCTCGTGGACCCCCTCCGAGTCCTCCTCGGGGTCCTAAACCATCTGCGACCGTTGTCGAGCCGCTCAACCCCGCCTCAGGAACTCCGGAGTTCGGAATGAGTGGTGGTACAGGCGAGGTCGCAAAGGCGAGTCCCATGGTGCCTTGGGGAAGGACCAGCGAAGGACCGCCGAAAAAATAACCCTAAAAAAAGCGTCGAAGGCTTTAACAAAGCCTTCGCGTAAGGATCCCCCGACCCAGTCTCTACAGGACAAATCAAAACCTCTCCTGAAGCGGGAGGTCCAAGAGAGAATGGGAAAAGCAAGAGGACCTAAAAAAGTCCTCAATAAATCTTTATTTTTAAAGGATAGTGTTATGGATTGTGAGGATATTTAATTAAATTATATATTAATAAATAATGTCGCTACTACAATGGAATTGTAGGGGTTTCTATGCTCGTGTAGAGGAAATTAAACTACTAATTTCTTCCCTGCATCCTCCCACTTGTGTTTGCAGGAAACCCACTTCCGCCCAACTGCAAACCCGATGCTTCGTGGGTACGATGTATATTCTTTGATCGGGCTAGCGGAGGTGTAGATATATTTGCACGTAGCAACATATATCATAAGTTTATAAATATTGTCACTGATCTCCAAGTGATTGCTGTCAGAGCCTCCCTTCCTATGGAGGTAACCGTATGCTGTATTTACCTCCCACCAGGTGAACGGGTTTCCAAGAGGACTCTAGAGGCCCTCTTTATACAACTTCCCGCCCCCTATATCATCTTGGTGGACTTTAACGCCTATAACCTGGTGTGGGGGTCTAATTTTACAGACACCTGCGGGAGGATGGTAGAGGATATTCTTGTCTCGGGAAACCTGGTGTTAATGAACACCGGGACCCAGACACACTTCTCCACCTTTAATGGTGTATCCTCTGCCATCGACTTAGCCTTATGTAGCCCCGGGATTGCTGCTCACTTCCTTTGGGAGGTTCACTCGAACCTATGTGGCAGCGATCACTTTCCCATTCTGCTTTCACAAATTAAAGATCCTCCCAGTACAGCAAGGTTCCCCCTATGGGTTCTTAAACGTGCTAACTGGGATAAATTCCGCGAGCTCGCCGTATTCGACGAACCCCATTCTCCTGACGTCGATGTTAAGGCTGGGCAATTTACTTCGACGGTCATAGCGGCGGCGAGGGCATCCATCCCTAAATCCTCGCCAAACCCGCGCCACCGTCCTGTTCCCTGGTGGAACGAGGAATGCCGGCTGGCTATTTCTAACCGTCGAAGGGCCCTACGTCTCTTTCATCGACGTCCTACTTCGGAGAATCTGGAGTCATTCCGGATTCTACGTGCTAGAGCTCGCCGTATCATTCGAGAAAGCAGAAGAGAGTCTTGGAGACAGTTTATTTCTACCCTTACTATTTCCACTCCCACAACCAAGGTTTGGGATCACATTCGTAAAGTAAGTAGTAGCAAAAATACCATTTATAATATACCCGCACTTATGTCAAACGGTTCACTTGTCTCCTCCCCTATGGAGGTCGCCAATGTATTGGGCTCGATGTTCGCCAATATTTCTAGCACTGCGAGCTACACTAACGAGTTCGCGGTGCATAAGAGGAGCATCGAGCGCCTTCCTATTGATTTTGGCCAAAGTCGGGGGGAGGATTATAACTCCCCCTTTACCAAAGATGAACTGACCTACGCCCTGTCCCAGGCCGGCAGCACAGCCTCTGGTCCAGACGACATTCATTACGAGATGTTGCGTCAGCTGCCCCCTGCCGGACAGGCATTTCTTTTAGACCTCTATCCCCCTGCGGGACGGGGTTTAGAATAGTCCCGCAGTAACCCCTGCTTGTCGTAAGAAGCGACTAAAAGGGGAGGCTTCTGTGCAGGACGTACCTCGTGTGGAACAAACCTATCCTATATCTTTCCTTTCACATCATTTTCTTCTTCCTTCACTTTCCCCCTTTTTTTTTCACTCTTCCCCCTTGGCTTTATCTACCCTTACCTTTTTCTTCCTTTCCCCCACCGTTCATCCTGCACAGAGGCTTTTGGCCTTTCCGTTGACGACCTTGGCAACTAACCCGGCTCTTCTTTGTTTATTATTGGATACCACTGCCTTGAGCTCCTAAATGAAAGTGCGCCGGTTGCAATACCTTAGTAGAAGGGCCTTAGGGATGACAATAACCGGGTACCCTACTTTGGGAAAAGATCGGTTGCGTTCATGAGGGCCCGGACGTAAAATTGGCACTTTCCTACACCCACTTGCTGCGACGACCTCTGTCTCGGCGATGCTCTATGCGAAGGTTGTCATGTCTAGCGTCGTATAGAGCCTCTCGTCGGGACAGTTAACAGGGCCATATGTGGTAGTACCAACTTGGATCACCCTGGGTCTACGATCCGAGTACTGTGTAGGTTGTCCCCAATTACGGCATGACCGATAATATTGTCTCCGCTGGCATCGTACTGTCAAACCCTGCTGGCAACTCACTCCCCGACCCCTCACAGGGCCGTAATATTGATAAGTGGCGGAAACGGGTAAGGCCGTCCAGCCCATCGATGGAAAAGGTCCAGGAAGTGGTGAGGCCCCAGCCCCGCTTTCTGGTAATGTCTCGAGCAGAGGAAAACGAAAGTCTAAAGCAGGGTTCCTACGCTCTGGAAAGTCAGGGAAAAAAATAATAGTCAGGGAAAGTCAGGGAAGCTTTAAAAAGGTCAGGGAAAGTCAGGGAAATGACAATTCATGTCTTCATGTCACACTTAGAAAAAACAAAGAAAATATTTTTTCTATTTACTGCGTCATAAGCCACTGCCCCAATGAAGAAAGCTGAGGGGCACTTACCATGCTCAAACTTGCCCTAACACAAGTTTTGGTAGCATTTTATTTCAGAATGTGAACGCAGAGGTCTCCTAGCCTGCACATGACAATTCTTTTAACTTTAGTGATCACTTGTTTTTGTTCTTGTTCAAGGTTTGTCATCGTTATAGTTTGATACAGTGCACCAGGACTGATTAGACTACACCAGCAATGTCTAACAAAAAAACCGTTTTTAACCAGCTCTGGCTAAGCCCAGACCATTTTCCTGAATTCTCATACTGGATAAGTGGTGTTGAAAGTAATAAGCTGCAGGCATTTTGTAAAGTGTGCAAAAAAATTATAAACTTAAGTAATATGGAAAAGCAAGCATTAGCTTCCCATGCAAAAGGACCAACTCATATCAAAACTCTTGAAACTTTGACAAATCAACGCTCTCTGTTGACTTTTTTTTCAAAAAAGTCAAGTGATTCAGGTTCATCGAGCTCCCCAGTTTCAAGAGAATCTCTGGCACACAAAGACATTCTACCTAGTGATGATTCTGCTGGTTGCTCGAAGAGTTTTTCTGTTTCATCGAAAATCGTAACGTCGCAGAAGGAAGCTGTTGCTAAAAGTGAAATTAGTGTAGTGCCTCAAAGAAACCATAACACTTTTGTTATAAAAGATGATATAACTAAGGCGGAAGTCATTTGGGCTATGCAAGTTGTTGACAAAAAAATGTCTTTCAATTCGTGCAATAATTTAAGTACAATTTTTCAATTGATGTTTCCCGAGTGTTCCATTGCCAATGCCTTTACCCTTGGTGGAGACAAGGCTGCATACTTCATTGTGCATGGCTTGGCTCCATTCTTTCATAATAATTTACTGGACCGCCAAAAATCATGTAACAACTTTGTAATTTGTTTTGATGAGGCATTGAATAAAGTTATTCAAAGAGGACAGATGGACATTGTAATTAGATTCTGGGACAAGGAAAATCATAAAGTCATCAGTCGTTACTTAAACAGTGTGTTTTTCGATAGGAGCACTGCTGAAGAATTACTGAAGCATTTTCTGGATGGTATTTCTCCTCTTCCACTCTCTAAGTTGATACAAGTGTCAATGGATGGCCCAAATGTCAATTTAAAGTTTATAACACTTCTTCAGGAACACCTCAAATCTGTAACAGACAATGAAGTATGTAGTTTGCTAAATCTGGGAACATGTGGGCTTCATGTTGTTCCTGGTTCCTTGAGAACAGGAGTAGAGTCTGTTGATTGGGATATAAGTAGCTTATTACGTCACATGTACTACCTTTTCACTGACTCTCCAGCTCGTCGAGCATTGTTCACCCAGTTGACAGGGTGTACAACTTTTCCATTGAAGTTCTGTGGTGTGCGTTGGTTAGAGAATGCGAAGTGCTTTCAAAGGGCATTACAAATTTGGGACCATGTTATTAAGTTTCTCAAAGAAGCAAAATTTCCTAAAACAAAACCTGTAGAGACACTGAAAAGAGCAGCCTGTGATCCATTCCTAAAGTGTAAACTAGCGTTCTGCAAGACAATTGCAGATGAATGTCAGCCTTTCCTGCAACGGTTCCAGACATCAAAACCAATGACTCCATATCTTTTTGAAGCTGTAGAGAAACTTCTAAGATACCTTATGAATCGTTGTGTGAAACCTGATCTTATGAAGTGCACGGGTCCAAAGTTACTGTCTATTGACACAAAAAAATCAGAAAATTTGATCCTTAGCAAAAATATTGATATAGGATTTGCAACAAAACGTTTGTTAGGAGAAACTGCGATCACAGTAACAGAAAGACAAAAATTAGAATTTATACATGAGTGCCGCAGTATGTTAACCACCATGATTGCAAAACTACAAGAAAAAAGTCCCTTAAAACAGAAAGCTGTGAGAGGTTTGTCTTCATTGGATCCTTGTGTTATTCAACATTCACCTCAACTGGCCCAGAAGAGATTTTCTTTTCTTTTGGAGGAACTCAACCATGCCAACATCATAAATGATGTTCTGGCTGAAAATGCCAAGAAAGAATACTTGCATTTTTGCAACCTCAAAAAATCTGAGCTTCCAGAAATATTTCGTCCTTGTGATCAGTTTAGTGATGAAGTAGGACTTGACACTATTTATGGTAGCTTTCTAATAGGAGAAGCAAACTACAAACATCTTTGGGAAGTAATAAAGATTTGCCTTGTCTTGTCGCATGGGAATGCAACTGTTGAAGGTGGTTTTTCAGTCAATAAATCTTTACTGGTTGAAAACATGCATGAAAAGACAGTCATTGCACAGCGTCACATTCATGATGAGATACAAGAAGCAGGAGGGATTAAAAATATACACATTAGCAAAAAGATGTTGGATTACGTGAGAGGTGCTCGGAAACGCTATCATGAATACTTAGAGATGAAGAAGCAAGAAAAAAGTGAAAAAGACAAGAAGAAGGCAGAAAAGAGGAAATTAGATATACAAGTTAAAGATTTAGAAGGAGAAAGAAAAAAATTAATGATGGCAACTGAAGAGAAACGAGAAGCAATAGACGTGGAGTTGCAAGAACTGAAGAAGAAGCAAGCTTCACTTTATTAAATATAACATAGTTTCTTATTGTATGACTATAGTGATAATTTTAATAAAAATAAAATTGACTTGAGACATGAATAATATGAAAGCAGACAGAGTTCCTGTTGTAAGCTATTCAGTTCAGGAAATGTACAGTTTAGGTAAAATAAAACTGTAATGATATCAAACTCTTTAGTATGTTCTTAGTGGCCTGTTATTTAATACGTATTTCTGCACATGATACCAAAGGGAATCAAGTTTGTTACAAATTTTTGATAGGGATTATTTTTCCATCATTTTCCCTCAACTGATTGGCAAGATGTCTGCTTTCTTATTCTTCCATGGAGGTGAGGCAAGGTCGGCTGTAAGGGGGGAGGAGGCCGAAATAAATTTATTTAAATTAATATTTTCACGTCTATAGTACCGTAAAGTTATAATGGAAATTTTATGAGAAATTGGTCAGGGAACTTGGGAAAATAGTCAGGGAAAGTCAGGGAAAAGTCAGGGAGAATATTTTTACAAATACTGTAGGAACCCTGTAAAGCGAGTAAGCCCATTTATCCTCGAAAGAGTGATAAATGGTGTAGCACAGTCGGACGTATCAATAAAAAAACTGCGTGATGGCACGATAATGATACAGACAACAACTGACATCCAGTCCTCAAGAGTAATGACAATCTCGGAAATACCGTTGAGCAATACGTCTCATATACCGGTGAAGGTGGAACCTCACAGGGCCCTCAATGTTTGCAAGGGAGTGGTCACTTGCTATGACCTCGACTGCGTGAGCATTGAGGATATCTGTGAGGAGCTTTCCCCTCAACACGTCACCGAAGTGTACCGTATTGGCACCAAAAAGAACGGACAAGATAAAAAACTGACACGTATATCCTAACTTTTGCGACACCTACCCTTCCAAAGGAGGTCCGAGCAGGCTTCCACGTGCTCAGGGTCCGGCCGTATGTCCCTAATCCTAGGCGCTGTTTTCAGTGTCAGGAATTTGGTCATACGAAGCTGCGATGCCGTGGTAGGCCGACCTGTGCGGATTGTGGACAAGAGGCTCACGAAACACCATGTGAGTCTCCGAAGTTCTGCATAAACTGTAAGGGTCCACACTCTGCCTGGTCTCGGGCCTGTCCGAAATGGAAGGTAGAAAAAAAAAGTCCTGGAGATTCAATCCGAAAAAAAGATCTCATATGCCCAGGCACGCAAGGAATACGCATCTAGTCAGGCTCCGGTATTCCAAACATCATACAGCCAGATAGTCAGCCAAAACATTAACTGTCCCAATTGCCATTGCGCAGTTAATCTCGCTAAGACGTCATCGCGACCTGTGACATTGGTCTCTGCTCGAGACATCCGTATTGAAAACGTGCCAACCAAGGTGTCGCCGAAATTGTCGATAGGGGCACAACTACCACCTAAGTCGTCTCCCCCACCTATACCACCGAGGAGACCTCCTCGAGGAACTCCCCCGAGCCCACCTCGGGGAACACCCCCGAGCCCACCTCGGGGCATTAAAACAAGGGCGGCCGTTGTTGAGCCTCTCACACCCACCTCTGGGCTTCCGGAGGTGGGGACGAGTTGCGGAACAGGTGAGGCCGCTAAGGCGAGTCCCACTGGTGCCTTGAAGAAGGACCAGCGAGAGACCGCCGAAAAATTTTTTATTAAAAAAGCGTCGAAGGCCTTAAAGCCTTCGAACAAGGATCCGACTACCCAGTCTCTCCAAAATAAGCCGAAGCCTCTCCTGAAGCGAGAGGTACAGGAGAGACTGGGAAAGGCAAGAGGGCCTAAAAAGGGTCTCAACAAATTTTTATTCTTAAAGGATAGTGAAATGGATTGCGAGGATAACTAAATTTCATACTAATAACTTATGTCGCTACTACAATGGAATTGTAGGGGTTTCTATGCTCGTGTAGAGGAAATCAAACTAATAATTTCTTCCCTGCATCCTTCCATCTTGTGCTTGCAGGAGACCCACTTCCGCCCAACTGACAACCCGATGCTTCGTGGTACGATGTGTATCGTACCGACAAGCCTTTCTTTGATCGGGCTAGTGGAGGTGTGGCTATATTCGCACGAAGTACTATATATCATAAGAAAATTAATATTGTTTCTGATCTCCAAGTGATCGCTGTCAGAGTCTCCCTTCCTATGGAGGTAACCGTATGCTGCATCTACCTCCCGCCAGGTGAACGTGTTTCCAAGAGGACACTAGAGGCCCTCTATACAACTTCCCGCCCCCTATATCATCTTGGGGACTTTAACGCGCATAACCTGGTGTGGGGGTCTAATTTTACAGACGCCCGCGGGAGGATGGTAGAGGATATTCTTGTCTCGGGAAACCTGGTGTTAATGAACACCGGGACCCAGACACACTTCTCCACCTTTAATGGTGTATCCTCTGCCATCGACCTAGCTCTATGTAGCCCCGGGATTGCTGCTCACTTCCTTTGGGAGGTTCACTCGGACCTATGTGGCAGCGATCACTTTCCAATTCTGCTCTCAAAAATCCAAAATCCTCCCAGTACAGCACGGTTACCCCAATGGGTTCTTAAACGTGCTAACTGGGATAAATTCCGCGAGCTCGCCTTATTCGACGAACCCCATTCTCCCGACGTCGATGTTAAGGCAGGGCAATTTACTTCGACGGTCATAACGGCGGCGAGGGCATCCATCCCTAAATCCTCGCCAAACCCGCGCCACCGTCCTGTTCCCTGGTGGAACGAGGAGTGCCGGCTGGCTATTTCTAACCGTCGCAGAGCCCTGCGTATCTTTAATCGACGTCCTACTTCGGAGAATCTGGAGTCATTCCGGATTCTACGTGCTAGAGCTCGCCGTATTATTCGAGAAAGCAGAAGAGAGTCTTGGAGACAGTTTATTTCTACCCTTACTATTTCCACTCCCACAACCAAGGTTTGGGATCACATTCGTAAAGTACGTAGTAGCAAAAATACCATTTATAATATACCCGCACTCATGTCTAACGGTTCACTTGTCTCCTCCCCTATGGAGGTCGCCAATGTATTGGGCTCGATGTTCGCCGCTATTTCTAGCACTGCGAGCTACTCTAACGAGTTCGTGGTGCATAAGCGCAGCATCGAGCGCCTTAATATTGATTTTGGCCAAAGTCGGGGGGGGGATTATAACTCCCCCTTTACTAAAGAGGAACTTATCTATGCCCTGTCCCAGGCGGGCAATACATCTTCTGGCCCTGATGATATCCATTACGAAATGTTGCGCCAACTGCCTCCTGCTGGACGGGCGTTCCTCTTAGACCTCTACAATTGTGTTTGGGAATCTCGTCAATTCCCAACACTGTGGAGGCAAGCAACCGTTATCCCAATATATAAAAGTGGCAAGGATAAATTAGAGCCAACTAGTTATAGACCGATAGCCTTAACTAGTTGTGTATGCAAAATATTAGAGAAAATGATCAATAAAAGATTTATATGGTATCTAGAATCCCGCAATCTACTATCCAATATGCAATGTGGCTTTCGCCGTAACCGATCCACGGTGGATCACCTTGTTTGCCTTGAGACAGCAGCTCGTGACGCTTTCCTCCATAAACAGCACCTCTTGGCTGTCTTTTTTGATTTGGAAGGCTTACGACACCACCTGGCGGTACGGCATTTTAAAAACCCTGTTTAATTGGGGGTTCCGGGGGAACCTCCCTATTTTTATATCTAATTTTATGTTTGATAGACACTTCCGGGTAAGGTTAAACAACACCTTATCCGATGATTTTATTCAAGAAAATGGGGTGCCTCAGGGTAGTATTTTAAGCACTACGTTATTCGCTATCGCGATAAATAGCATCGTGGACAACGTGCACGTACCTGTCCGTTCATGTCTTTTTGTGGATGACTACGCAATTTATTGCAGTTCATCAAGTCTCCACAGGGCTGAACGACAGATACAACTCGCTGTAAACAATTTATGGTTGTGGGCATCTCGTAATGGCTTTCGTTTCTCTGCGGCCAAGACGACTGTCGTCCACTTCCATAGATTACGTGGAATACAGCCAGCCCCCAATATTTTAATGAACAACGTTGTTTTACCTGTCTCCGAGACCGTAAGGTTCCTGGGACTTTTATTCGATTTTAAACTAACTTGGATCCCCCACATCAAAGACCTGAAAGCGAGGTGTATTAAAGCTTTGAACTTACTTAAAGTTGTGAGTGGTCGCTCTTGGGGTGCTGATAGGGAAACCTTGATGCGTCTCTATAGAGCCTTGGTGAGATCAAAACTTGATTACGGCAGTTTTGTATATGGCTCCGCTAGACCCTCGGCGTTAAAGATGCTCGATAGCGTCCACCATGCTGGCATTCGACTGGCTACTGGTGCTTTTCGTACCAGTCCAGTCGTCAGCATCTGTGCCCCCTCTTTCTTACCGGCGGTCTTACCTCCTGGCCTCTTACGTGTCGAAACTGCATTGCATGCCAAATAATGTTGCTTACCGCCCTGTATTTCAACCCCCTAACCGTGTCTTGTATGAAACTAAATGGCGTAGTACAAGGCCGGTTGGGATCCGGATGCTATCTGTTTTCGACACGTGTGGGATAGTCCTGCCAAAGGCTATCCCTACATCACCAGGTCGAGTTTCTCCCTGGAAAATACGCCCTCCGAAATGCCATTTTGATCTTGCCAAGTTCCCTAAAGCGACCACTCCAAACTTTGTATATGAGAGGACTTTTAATGAGCTCCTCTCCACTCGCTTTCACGGATTTGAGCGCATCTACACTGATGGTTCTAAATCTGGAGTCTCCGTGGGATGTGCTTTTGTTGTGGAGGGATCCAATTTTAAATTTGGTTTACCTAATGAAACCAGTGATTTTACAGCTGAATTATATGCCATTTTTAAAGCTTTGTGTTTTGTTTACCGAAGTAGTCACCGTTCTGTCCTCATCTGCACGGATTCCATGAGTGCTCTGTTGGCATTGTCCACTCTCTACTCGTGGAATCCTCTCGTGCAGATGATTCACGAACAAATTTTAAAAATTGATTCATTAAGCACCCGGCTCGCCTTTTGCTGGATTCCTGGTCACGCTGGTCTTCCAGGAAATGAACTGGCGGACCAGGCAGCCAAGGAGGCAGCACGTATGCCTCCGGAGGCGAGTTTGGGTGTCATGTTTTTGGATCTAAAGGGTTATGTTCGGCGTGGAGTCTTACGCACCTGGCACGAGCAGTGGGTCTCGACCCCTGCTCAGAACAAGCTGTGGTCCATCATGGACGGTGTGTCGCGATGGCCCTCTTCTATACGAAAGTCTAGAAGAGAGGAGGTCATCGTGACGAGACTCCGCGTCGGGCATACTTCATTGACCCATAGTTTTTTATTAAGTGGGGATCCACCTCCAGTGTGTGAGTTTTGTGATACTCCCCTTAGTGTGCATCACATTTTGGTGGAGTGTCGCAAACTAGCCCCTATCCGTCTGGCTCTTGATTTTAAAGGTGACTTACGTTTTTTATTACGCGATAGTGCGGATGGAGTTATTTGCTTACTCCGTTTTATATGCCAGGCGGATCTTTTTAATGCCATTTGAGTCACTTTTATAAAGTGGCTCTTTTGGATATTATCTCATATTGAGATCTTTTTAACGGTTTTATTACAATTTAACATGTTGTTTTGTCTTTTTAACGTATTATCATTTTAACATGTTTTGTCTTTTTAACGTGTTATATTTTAATATGTTTGTTTTGTCTTTTTATTGGAGTGATACACTTGTGGTTTTTTTTAGCAGGTGTATCACTTAATTTTTTACCAAGAGTCCATTTGAGCACTCCTATGGAGTGTCTCAGATGGTGAATGTTTATCTCTTTCCCCTATGGGGCATTTATTATGTCTTTAATATATTTCAAGGCCCTAATGACCTAGATGTGTCGATGGGCCGTTAAAACAATAATAATAATAATAATATATCTAATTTTATGTCGGATAGACACTTCCGGGTAAGGTTGAATAACACCTTATCCGATGATTTTATTCAAAAAAATGGGGTGCCTCAGGGTAGTATTCTGAGCTGTACGTTGTTCGCTATCGCGATAAATAGTATTGTGGACAACCTGCGCTCACCTGTTCGTTCATGCATTTTTGTGGATGACTACGCAATTTATTGCAGTTCATCAAGTCTCCACAGGGCTGAACGACATATACAACTCGCTGTAAACAATCTATGGTCGTGGGCATCTCGTAATGACTTTCGTTTCTCTGCAGCCAAGACGACTGTCGTCCACTTCCATAGATTACGCGGAATACAGCCAGCCCCCAATATTTTAATGAACAACGTTGTTTTACCTGTCTCCGAGACCGTAAGGTTCCTGGGACTTTTATTCGATTTTAAACTAACTTGGATTCCCCACATCAAAGACCTGAAAGCGAGGTGTATCAAGGCATTGAATTTGCTCAAAGTGGTTATTGGCCGGTCCTGGGGTGCTGATAGGGAAACCTTGATGCGCCTGTATAGGGCCCTGGTCAGATCTAAACTAGCTTATGGGAGCTTTGTTTATGGCTTATCTAGACCCTCGGCGTTAAAGATCCTAGATAGTGTCCACCATGCTGGCATTCGACTGGCTACTGGTGCCTTTCGTACCAGTCCAGTCGTCAGCATCTGTGCCGACGCCGGTGAGCCCCTCTTTCTTACCGGCGGTCCTATCTTCTGGCATCTTACGTGTCGAAACTTCATTGCATGGCGCAGCATGTTGCCTATCGTCCTGTGTTTCATCCCCCTAACCGTGTCTTGTATGAAACTAAATGGCGTAGTACAAGGCCGGTTAGGATCCGGATGCTATCGGTTTTCGACACGTGTGGGATAGTCCTGCCAAAGGCTATCCCCACATCACCATGTGGAGTTTCTCCCTGGAAGATACGCCCTCCGAAATGCCATTTTGATCTTGCCAAGTTCCCTTAAGCGACCACCCCAAACTTTGTATATGAGAGGACCTTTAATGAGCGCCTCTCCACTCGCTTTCACGGATTCGAGCGCATCTACACTGACGGCTCTAAATCTGGAGCCTCCGTGGGATGTGCTTTTGTTGTGGAAGGATCCAATTTTAAATTTGGTTTACCTAAAGAAACCAGTGTTTTTACGGCTGAATTATATGCCATTTTTAAATCTTTTGTGTTTTGTATACCGAATTATATGCCATTTTTAAATCTTTTGTGTTTTGTATACCGAAGTAGTCACCGTTCTGTCCTCATCTGCACGGATTCCATGAGTGCTCTGTTGGCATTGTCCACTCTCTACTCCTGGAATCCCCTCGTGCAGATGATACATGAGCAAATTTTAAAAATTGATTCATTAAGCACCCGGCTCGCCTTTTGCTGGATTCCTGGTCACGCTGGTCTTCCAGGAAATGAACTGGCGGACCAGGCAGCCAAGGAGGCAGCATGCCTGCCTCCGGAGGCGAGTCTGGGTGTCATGTTTTTAGATCTAAAGGGTTATGTTCGGCGTGGAGTCTTACGCACCTGGCACGAGCAGTGGGTCTCGACCCCTGCTCAGAACAAGCTGCGGTCCATCATGGACGGTGTGTCGCGATGGCCCTCTTCTATACGAAAGTCTAGAAGAGAGGAGGTCATCGTGACGAGACTCCGCGTCGGGCATACTTCATTGACCCATAGTTTTTACTAAGAGGGGATCCACCTCCAGTGTGCGAGTTTTGTGATACTCCCCTTAGTGTGCATCATATTTTGGTGGAGTGTCGCAAACTAGCCCGTATCCGTCTGGCTCTTGATTTTTAAGGTGACTTACGTTTTTTATTACGCGATAGTGCTCATGGAGTTATTTGTTTACTTCGTTTTATACGCCAGGCGGATCTTTTTAATGCCATTTGAGTCACTTTTATAAAGTGGCTCTTTTGGATATTATCTCATATTGAGATCTTTTTAACAGTTTTATTACAATTTAACATGTTGTTTTGTCATTTTAACGTATTATCATTTTAACATGTTTTGTCTTTTTACCGTGTATTTTAATATGTTTGTTTTGTCTTTTTATTGGAGTGATACACTTGTGGTTTTTTTTAGCAGGTGTATCACTTAATTTATACCAAGAGTCCATTTGAGCACTCCTATGGAGTGTCTCAGATGGTGAATGTTTTATCTCTTTCCCCTATGAGGATTTTATTATGTGGTTAATATATTTCAAGGCCCTAATGATCTAGATGTGTCAATGGGCCGTTAAACAATAATTATAATAATAACAAAATTGTTAATATCGGACAAAGATGATTCAGGTTGCCACTGAGCACGATAAGGATATACAGTCAGGCTTTGATGAATGCCATTATAGGATATGGGGCTAGTGTATGGGCGCACAGGTTGAAATATAAAAAACATCGGGATAGGTTGTTAGGGGTGCAGAGGAATGTGCTGGTTAGGTTAACAGGGCGTACCGCACTACGGCTACGTAGGCGCTGACGGTTATTCTGGGGGAGATACCCATAGACCTGGTGGTGAGAGTAAGGGCGGCCAGATACTGGTTAAGAAGAAGTGATCAAGAGAAAGTAAATGATATGTTGAGACCAGGAGCCACAACCAGGGAGGAGATCAGTAGGGCATTGCTAGAGGAATGGCAGGAAAGATGGAATAATAGCGTGAAGGGAAGAAGGACCTATGCATATTTGAATGATGTAGTGGAGAGATTGGGAATGTCGCACCTCTAACCATCGCCGGGCTTAATACATTACCTATCAGGGAAGGGGCCCTATAAGGAGTCGCTACATAAGCTAGGGCTAGTGGATACTGAGAGGTGTGAATGTGGAGCTGTGGACACCCCGGACCATGTTGTGCTTGAGTGTATTCGGCATGACTGGTTAAGGTGGGGACACCAAATACACATACAGGGAGAACTGATGGATAATGTGTTAATGAATAAGGAGAAGTGGATACATCTTGATGAAATGGTGAACAAGATCTCGCAGTGGGCAAAGGAGAAATACATAGAAGGACTGCAGGAGGCAAGAAGAAAGGAGGAAGCAGCAGGACGTCAAGGGAGAAGGTTTGAAGAAGTAAGAAGGAAAGAGGAATTGTATTTATTGCCATTTGTCTTAGTTCACAATAACTTAACGAAATAAAACTAATCCACAGAAATGAGAACTGTACATAATTATTTGAAGAAATTATTTCCTCTAAACCAGCGTTTTTCAACCTTTTTCAACTCTTGGCACTCCTAACATGATACTTAAATTGCCACGGCACACCATAAGTTTTAAGAGAGATTTATAATTTAAAAAAAAGTATTAATTTTAGTCCTGATTTTCAAAAGAATTTAAAAAAAATGTGTTAGTGATTTTACTATTCCAATTATTGCAATGAGATATCACTGAAAAAAGACGTAATTTATATCTAAAAATTCTATAATGTATTCCATTGGCCTCAAAAAAGTCTCCCTCTCTATCATCATCACACATCATATTTTGTCTCAATGAAATAATGAAAAATCCTGGTTTTCCTAATATAGTTTGGTATATAAGGAAAAATAGTATTGTTACAATAATGTTTTCTATTTATAATAAGTTTAAAGAGGGTAAGATCTTTTAGAAATATAAACATAAGTATAAATTAAAAGTATTTGCTTAGTCAAAATATCAGAAGAAACCTGTGCTTGGTGATGACTCATGATGTCGGATGGTTGACAAGCATAATCTCAAGTCCTCATCCAGTGTTTGAAGTCGTGACCTGTTCTTGCTCTCTGTTGTGCTCATAGCAGCTCTCTCTTGTGCTCATAGCAGAGATACCAGCTTCCCACAATTACGACGTTGAGAAAGGAAGGAATGCTCTAATCGCTTTCCTTGTAACGATATGGTACTCCGGTCGAAGAAACAACCAGAATGAGGCCAAATCTGTTGATGAGTGCTTAAGTTTCAGTCCCCTGTCTTTTCTTATTTCTGTCAGCTCATCTACTTCTACAAGTTAATTCTGTTGACTCTAAAGCACTTAACAAAAACGAATCTCTCACCCAATCCAAGGATGAAACATCAAGTGATGGAAAATACTTTTCAATGTTCTTACCCAGGAGTGACAAAACATCGTAAAATTAAATCAATAAGATTTTTGTTCAGTTTGCAACTTTTTGTCAGCTTAAACATTTCAACTTTGTTCTCTTTTTTTGATTCTGACTTCCCACAGCGTTAGTTTTTCTTTAAACGAGTTCATTTTCTTTGTACATGTAAGAACATTTTCATTCTTTCCTTGCACACTCTTGTTAAGAACGTTTAAGGTTCGGGAGATGTCCGAAAGGAAAGCAATTTTATCGCACCCGGTCTTATCACTAAGGTCAGCCACCTCAGACTATTCAGATATGGAAAAAATTAGAAGCTCTTCCCTTAATCCATAGACCCTTGAAAGCACCCGTCCTCGAGATAGCCACCTCACTTCCGTGTGCAATAGGAGTTGTGCGTGAGCACATTCCGTGGCAGAACACAGTGCCGAAGACAACCTTGATTTTAATGGCCTACTCTTGATGTAGTTCACCATTTTAATCATCTCATCGAGCACTTTTTGGAGCTCAGGTAATAATGATTTGGAAATTATGGCTTCTCTATGCAGGAAACAATGTGTAAAAACAATTCCAGGATTATTTTGCCTGGCCAGTGCAACGAATCCTTTCAGGCGGCCCGACATAAAGGAAGCACCGTACGTGCGAATACGAATTCATGCTTTCTATGATAAATCATGAAAACTAAATTAATTGGCAAGAACATTAAAATTTTCTTAGCCTTTTGTGGTTTCTGTAAGGAGTTTGCAAAATAAAAATTGTTCACTTATATCTCCATTACACACAATCCTTTGATGTCAGTTGACTCATCCAACTGAATGGCAAAAACATCGGCATCTTTAATAGTAGATATCACTTGTGACTCATTGTCTTGAAACACGTATTGTATACTCCAACCAATAGTGTTAGTTGACATTGGGGTTTTCAAAATTTCTTTTTCATATTCCTCGCCAAATAAAATATTAATAATTTTACAGCATGCAGGTAAATTTACTGACTCAGCAATTGAATGAGATTTCATGTTGTTTGCCACGATTTCGGCAATGGCATAGTCTGCTTATTGAGCTTTGTCAGAAATACTGGTGATTTTAATCCATTGTTAAGTCTGGCGTGATTTAGCAGCTTTAAGTCTTTTAAAATATCCGATTGGTTTCTCACATAAGTATTTATAATAATATTTAGCACTGCGTCTTACTACCCGTTCGGGTTATACGCTTTAAGTACTAATTACTCTAATGGATTAGGAATTGGGAAGGTTGAATTAGAGGAAGTGAACCCGCATTTGCGTTGAGGGAGAGTGGAAAACCATTTAGGAAAAACCACCCCCAGTTCACCCGACCGAGATTCGAACCTCGATCTCCCCGTCCTCAGCAGTCGAGCTCAACACGACAAGCACATTAGCCAACTACGCCACCGAGGCGGGTAAGTATTTATAAATCATTGATATAATGGTATTGTATATATGAGAATCCGAAGACTTTATCTTTTGATGATACAGCCCTTGCTCCTTGGGATTTAGTCGATTATATATTAAATTAACGCTCCTTACTTTAGCTTAATTTTTAAAAGGTTTTTAAATTGTAAAAAAAAAATGCCAAAAAGAATTAAAAAAGGGAAGTGTAGAAGGAAGGTATTGTCCAAGTTTACCTAGAAAAGCTTCAATTTAGGTTATATATAGGAGTGAATTAAGCAAATGTCTCCTCTGTTTTCACAATCACTAAATTTTATTCTTAATCAATATGAATGGGCACGGGACGACCACTGAATAGCTCAATGGCCAGAGAATTGGAATAATAAGCTAAAGGTCCCGGGTTCGAGTCCCGTGTCCAGGTTTAATTTTTCAATTTAAAGGGTGTGTATAAGCACTTTTTTTTTCAAGTCCGTGTTTCTAATTTTATCAAGGCTCATCAGTAAAAAAAACAACTCATGGCTTAAGCCCACGATCTAGTTATTCCGCCGCCGTTAGCAATGATAATGCTAACATTTGCAGATAGGTGGTGTCTTGTGATCAGCACAACGTACCCTATGGTCGTTAAAGTAAGTTCTCCAAACCGGATCCGCTACCTCTTTATTCAAATAGCAGTTCATTTTTGCTCACGAGGCTGAGTTTATACCATTCCAGACTCATTGGTAGCGCCGGATATCGAACCCGGGACTTTTGGATCTGCAGTCAGGAACTCTTGACGACTAGACCAGAGATGCGGTAGTCAATACTTAAAAGTAAAACACTGCAATTCTCCTAAATATAATCACCTCAAAATTTTTGTTTAAAAAGAACACCTTCATATATATTTACAAAAAGGTCATCCTTCAAAAACACAAAACCTTAAAGAATTTTACACATTTTTACGTAAAACGTCGACTCCTATATTGAAATTCATAAACTACCACATAGGGAAGAAGATTCTTAAATAAATAACTCCACTTAAAGGTGTATATTAAAATACATTTGGTAATTTTATTTGGAGTATCATTGTATATATTGAGTTTTATTTTTTATTATTTATAATATTAATTTTGTTTAGACCCGCCTCGCTGGCGTAGTTGGCTAACGCGATAGTCGTATTTAGCTCGACTGCTGAGGACGGGAAATCGAGGTTCGAATCTCGGTCGGTGAACTGGGAGTGGTTTTTCCTAAATGGTTTTCCACTTTCCCTCCACGCAAATGCGGGTTCACTTCCTCTAATTCATCCTTCCTAATTCCTAATCCATTAGCGTAATTAGTACTTAAAGCGTATAACCCGAACGGGTAGTAAGACGCGGTGCTAAATTTTTTTTTTAAGAAAGCTAACGCTTAAGGCTGAAATTTCACCTTTGGTATTGAGATTAGGTGAAAATGTCGTATAACAATTTTGTAGCCCTCTATTTTATGAACAAAAAGAAACGGACATAACCATTTAGTCATAAAATGGGACACTCCTTACAGTTTATTTATTAATCGGCGATTGTTCGCGTGCTGCGCTACACAAATGGTACACAAGACTTGTAATATCTAAGCCTCTATCCGAATCGGACATGAGGTCTTCTCGTTAGTCTGTTGTGTACATGAGGCTCTTAGCTACAACCCTTGGAGCACTCCATTTATTTCACTTCTCTCCTGCAACCATTCTTTACTTGTCACATCCACACTTCCATTTACTCGACAATGGATGCCGTTTTCTGTATAAAATATAAATTATATTTCTCCCACTAACATTTATCACATTAAAATACACCACCTTAACTTCTGCTACTCTATTTCGCAGCTTTGTTTTTAATCATTAAAAATTTCTCCTCATTAAATCAGTGGATCTATTATTTAGGTTTACCATTTTGTTCATTGTAGACCACTTGACAAATATGATCTCATGGGCATGTTATAGTTTTTAAAAAGTAATTTCTTCTGTAAATTGTGACGTTGATTAAAAATGATAGTACTATTTATATTTAAAGTTAATTAAAGGAAATAAATATAACTTGATAAGAATATCTTTTAATTATGTAAGTACACTTGACTAGGGGAACCCTTGTACCTAGGGCCGTTTTTTTTAAACTACTGTCTCTTTGTGTTTAACGCGTTTACAAAGTTTTTAAATTAAAAAATAGATTACTCTTTCCTTGTATTTAAGATTTTTTTGAAAAATTAGTCATCACATGATTTTTTTTTTTATATAAAAGCTTTGTAAATGGGCCAAGATACATTGGGTCGTTGTACCTTGGGTCAGATGCATTTTTACCTTGGGCCACATATATGTAGGCCTACAATTTGAAATCCTGTTTAGTCTAGTTGTGTTGTAAGAGGTTAAATTATTTAGTAGAGCAAACTACTTAAAGTGTACAACATTTTTATTTCATTTAGTCCTATGGTAAAGCCCCCATTCCTTAAAAATTAGAACATTATCTATACTAATATTATAAAGAGGAAAGATTTGATTTTTAATTTTTGTTTGTAATGGATAAACTCAAAAACTACTGGACCGATTTAAAAAATTCTTTTACCAATATAAAGCTACATTATCAGCGAATAACATAGGCTATATTTTATTTTGAAATTTTAATTTATTCCTCATAAAAATGTCGATAGTATATTATATAGTCGTTGGAAAAAAAAGTTGTTGAAGGGAAAGTGGGGTTGGTGAAGGAGACGGGGGGGGGGGGGGTAGGGATGAGGAAAGAGGAATTAGATGAAAATAGGAGAGAGGATGAAAATAGGAGAGAGGATGAAAATAGGAGGGAGGATGAAAATAGGAGGGAGGATAAAAAGAGGGAGGGGGATATACAGTGATGGTAGGACTGTATTTAAAAAAAAAGTAAAAAAAGTTTTGTTCTTATATTGAGATGATGGATGATTTTAAGCTTTGTTTTACAGGATTATTTATAATATTTTTTTACAGGGAGGGGGGATAGTAAAAAATAATTGGTTAAATTTTTTAAAATAAAATCCAAAGTTCAGTATAGGCTAAGCTACATAAGCCTAAAGTAAAATAGTATTACATTATATAAGCATAGTAACAAAGTAGTCTTTTTAAATTATTAGTTAAATTTTAGTGATTAATTCCAACAAAATATAAAATACAACAATCAAACCCTAAACCATTAATTAACCACTAAATGCAAACAAAATCAGACTTGGAGAAATAAAATCATACCATTGTGCTTATTATGTTTTCTAAGATTCGTGGGGAAAAATTAAGATTTTTATTCAAGAAAAACACGTTTCGAATCATCTCTAATTTTAATTAGCCTAGCCTAGTAATGGAAAATAAAAAGGAACCTTGTTATAGGTACAAACATACAAATATAGCATAGGCCTACATTGCTAAGGTGTGTATTAATAAAATGTCTGGCTGTAGATAAAAGTGTAGGCCATTCTTAGATTGATAGTTATCTTAAATAAATAAAATAAAATTAAATGATTGGTTTTGTATTCTACACTAGAGACTCTAGTGATTATAATGATTAGTAAAAGAAAAGCTAATTCTGCATATATTTCTGGCTAAAAATCTTGGCGTTTGAGAGTAAACATTTTTTTTGAAGACCAAATTCTATAAAAGACTTTAAACAAAACTAAGTAGGCTCTAATTTCCACCAAAACTGAATGTTAAACTACAAACAGTTTAGCCAATATGAATATAGCTGAGAAATAAAAACTTACATTTTTTATCAGAGTTATTACAATGTGGCTCTAAGTACAAGAGTCTCGCTTATACACTATATTATATATTAGACTTGAGAAGAACAGGTGTATAGACAGACACACAAATTAAGAGTGGGTGAGAAAAGTTTTGATTGATTGGCATTAAAATGAGAAGGGCTTGTTACTTTAATGGAACATAATATTTTCATAGAAAAAAAAGGGTAAATATAACAGTAAGCTACATATTAATATACTAGGGGATTGGCGAATGGTGGTCGAGGGGGGTAGTCATATTTGTTAAATTCATGAATTCCGCTCAACAAATGATAGCTAATGAAACATTTTTATTTACTATCTATAATGCATAAATTCCGTTCAACAAATGATACATAGCAAAACAATTTTATTTACTATCTAAAATGCATAAATTCCGTTCAACAAATGATACGTAGCAAAACAATTTTATTTACTATCTAAAATGCATAAATTCCGTTCAACAAATGATACATAGCAAAACAATTTGATTTAATATCTAAAATGCATAAATTCCGTTCAACAAATGATACGTAGCAAAACAATTTGATTTAATATCTAAAATGCATAAATTCCATTCAACAAATTATGTTTATTTATTTTTTATAATTCATGAATTCTGAGAGATCGGTGTTGTGTTCGTTGGTGCTTAAATATTTGTGATGTGTGAGGATTACTGTTAAAGCTGTCAAATGTTTCTTCATTGTCTAAAGACTTCATTCCATGTGATAACGATGGAGTTGGAATATTGGGATTTGAGTAATAAGATGTTGTGTAGTTACTTCCAGTGCCATCTGATTCCTCGCTTACATAATCGAGCAAAACTTGTTGCATTTTAGTAGGACAACCAGCGTTCGTGTTTTTTATATATCCCTGAGCTGAGGCAGCAAACTGATCAGAAAGTGATAATCTTCGTCTTCGTGGGTGGAAATAGTTTCTTTCTGCTCAATTACCTTCTGTCACTGTTACAGTTTCTTCTCTTCCAGCAATAATAATTGAGGAATTACATTTGTTGTCTTTTCCTCAATACTTTTTCCCGTGGAATCTTTGAATTACTTATTTCACGTGAGGGTGTTTTACCTGCAAGGGATTGATTTGCAACCTTATTTTCTGAGACTGCTACTGGCTGTCTACGATGTCAGAAGCCAAATGTTTGTATTTTCTGTTAATGTTTCTGTCAGGCCCTCGCGTACATCCGTGATAGCAGTATCCGCCTCAAGTGGTGGGATATTGCTCTCCATATTTCTAAGAGTAAACACATTAGTCAAAAAAAAAAGTTTCTGATAATAAAGGAGACTCAAAAAATATCGCTTTGTATTTCTAGCACAAGATTTTTGTACTTAAGAATTGCTAGTTATTTAATAAATTACTAACCCGAACGGGTAGTAAGACGGGGTGCTAATAATAATGATGATGATAATAATAATAGAGCATTACAAATTTTTATAAATTTTAAAAATTGTAATTATAAAGGAGACTTACTAAATGGGTGTCGGATGTGTTTTGTCCCATCCCCCCTTACCTAGGGAGTCATGGGACAGTACACTTTTAAATTTTACCTTAACAAAATATTTTTGAAAAACATTATAAGTTGTAATAAGGAAACAATATTTAATCGTAATTATAATAATAGAATTCAATGTAAAGAATAGTTACAATGTGGGATAGAAAATATGTTTTAAATGGTACCGAGTCTAAGATCAATTGAGAATTAAGATATGAATGCTGTCTTTAATATCTAAGAAGATATCAATATTGACAAAATTAGTCAAAACCACAATATAACAAATTAATAGGATCCTACATTCAAATCATTGCTTTTACATCACTTTTAATATTATAATTCTATTTATTAATTTGTTATATTGTGATTTTGACTAATTTTGTCAATATTGATATCTTCTTAGATATTAAAGACAGCATTCATATCTTAATTCTCAATTGATCTTAGACTCAGTACCATTTAAAACATATTTTCTATCCTACATATGTAACTATTCTTTACATTGAATTCTATTATTATAATTACGATTAACAGAAATAACTCTATAGACTCTTACAATAAGATATGTACGAGTATAGCCATAATAGGTTCTTCAATTAATTATTACAACACACTACATATAAAACTCAACAGTATCTTATTTGAGAGGAAGATAATATGGTTGGGCTACAAATTTACCACAACATAACTGTTCAAAACGTATTTTGTGTTAATTTTTAAATACACATCTAAATCTATCACCTTGTTGAAACATTCTTGGATTTGGAAGAATACCAACTGTTTGACTCATGTCCACTAAAGAAATGTCACTATCTACCAGCAAAAATATTTTTTTTTATCTCTTGTCATTTGACTTAAGTACTATCACGGAAACTTCCTGTTAGCCAGTGCAATCACTTTGTTCTGGAGGCCCTTGTATAATGCATGCATATACATATTTTGTAGTGTCACGGGAACCTCCTAGTAACTTCACTAAAGCAAATGCCACTTAATAATAATAATATTTAGCACCGCGTCTTACTACCCGTCTGGGTTATACGCTTTAAGTACTAATTACGCTAATGGATTAGGAATTGGGAAGGTTGAATGAGAGGAAGTGAACCCGCATTTGCGTGGAGGGAGATGGGAAAACCATTTAGGAAAAACCACTCCCAGTTCACACGACCGAGATTCGAACTTCGATCTCTCCGTCCTCAGCAGTAGAGCTCAACACGACAAGCGCGTTAGCCAACTACGCCACCGAGGCGGGTAGTACGAAATAACTTATCATTGTAAAGTTGCAGTTAATAAAAATCTGTAGCACAATTATTTCTTTCGTTGGGGAAGCAAAGCCGCCGGTCCCATGTTTATTGTAAAAGATCTCTAGGAGGTATGTTTTTTCAAAATTTAAAGACTCTTTCTTACTCGCCCTTAGAAATGCATAAAAAGGGTTGAGAAGAGGGGAGGGGGTGATAACCCTCTCCCGCCTGAAATAAACCTATCACAGAAACTGCAACAAAGAATAACAAGAATAGCAAAGATTTGATGCGGCTTTATGCTCCGTTTCGGGAGTCAAATAAATTAATAATAATAATATCGATACTATATAAACAAATCTCAACCAGACTACAATTATTTTTAAATACATTTAAAACAACTCAAAATTGTCTCAAATGTCAATATCAAGAGCTACATCTAAAAACGCTATTTGAAACGAAACTATAAAGGTTTGAACAGTTTTTAAGAGACCCACTATTTATAGAAGCTTTTTTTTTTCCGGTGGACACAATATAAGGGTGATCTCTACAAACAACTCCGTCTCACGTTAACATCGCTTCCTCCTCTTCTTTTGATTCTCCCGGAAGCAAATGTTGGGTGTGTTATTGTGGTCTACTTGTTGCGTGCGACTGTCTGGGTCAGGGGGGTGAGTTAGGGCGTGTTTGGCCAGCCCTGGTGGCGAGGCAAGGAGAGTATTGATTGCGTTCAACACAGCCAGGCACGGCCCTGCCCTGTCTCCACTAAGGGTTGTTACCCTACCCATACCACCTAGATCTAGAGCTTACTAGACATGTAGGAACGGGGCGGGTAGACGGGATTCGAAACTTTTTGTTTTGTCTTGTTTAGTCCGTATGGCACATACAAATTCTCTTCGGGTTATTAACAATCAAACCTTTAGAAAAATAAAACAATGTAGCAAACTTGAAAATAATTTAGCAAGTGTGTGAAACTCAGAGCCTTCTGTTGACTTGACCTTGATTTTTCCACTAAATTTTATTACTCGTCAAGAATATTCGAACTAAACCACCGTAGTTTTTTTTTAATTGCTTCCCACTCTCCTTCTACGAAAACGCGGGTGTATTTCCTCTTCCTCATCCATATTCCATTAACGTAGTTAATTAATGAGTATGGTAAGATTCTAATTAAATATACCCGTATTTGCGTGGATGCAGAGTGAAAAACATTTAAGGAAAAACACCCACAATATCAATAGTTCTGTATTCAAACCCCGTCTCCACATCCCAAAAAACTATACAAAATAATCATGACTTTTTGTTCTTTTGCCCACCGATACAGATAGTGAACTAATAGCGAGAAAAATGAGTAAAGTGCAAATTCACACGCTAAAAATAAATATTATTTTCACACATCAACACCAGTGAGAATTGTTCAGTATTTTGTTGGAATTATTATTTAAAATAACACAAGGAAAAGGGCTACGCAAAATTGTTTGAAATAAAATCTAAAAGTAAACACAAATAGAAACAAGCAAAATAATTAAATTGAAATAACACACGTAGAATCAATTTTTCAAACAAAATATACAAATAGCAAGGTTACGTATTATTATTTTCCTAATTTAAATAGTAATATTTAAAGTTAATTTGATACGAACTTATTTTATTATACTGATATTCGCTGCCAATTTTTTAAACCCGTTTCAAGTTAATTTAATTAAAAATATATAATGTTAAGCTACTGAAATACGCCCTTAAGATAAAAACGGGATTTTTAATTGATTCTGAGAATTCAAATATTTGTATCTATGTCTGTAAGGGCTAAAGAACAATATGTCAATAGTTCCACTCGCTTATCCAGCTATTTAAAAGACTAGAATTTGTCCGCTGCCTAGCTCGCATTAAACAATACATCCCACATCCGATATCTTCAAATGATAGAAAAGAATGAAACCTCAAGAGCATTTTTAATGTGCGTACGTATATTCACGAATAAACACCGGACTCTCACCCATCCCCCCTCTCCCCTCCACACCACAGCTCTATCACTTGCCATCGAATGGACCCGCAATACCAGCTGCGACGAATGTTTACTGCTCACGTCAGGTTTTTCGCCACTACTTCGCTCTCTGGTAAGATGAGTACTTTTTAACTTTGCTAGAAAAAAAAGAATAATCTAACGAACAGAGGATTTATGGTTTTATTATATGTATAGATCTTGTATGAAACAAATCCACTGTTTGATAACTTTTTAATTGTCAGAAAAAGCCAAAGCTAGTAGCAATAACATTATTATACCAAATATATAAAGACACGTAAATATGAAGCAAAATAAATATACCGATAATTCCCTACCCTGAGTGAATAATGAAAAATCCTAAAACCTAACAATAGTAACGGAAGCATAATTTCAGCTTTATAACTTTAAAGCAACGCTTTTTATACTAACCCGGGGGAATTCCGAAAAATCCTGAAAATATTTATTAGTCGTCATAATTACCTACTTACATGCCAAATTTGAAGTCTCTAATAATTATAGTTACGGAAATAAGACAACTTTAAAGCGAAATTATAAATCCTCCTTATTCCCTATCCCGTGAGAATTTCGAATAATCCGGCCTTATTCCTTGTCTACATCATAAAGGGAACCTCTGTGCAAAATTTCAGTTTTCTAGGTCCAAGGCTGGGCGTTGATGAGTCAGGATTTCTTTTACTATATTAATATTATATAATTCAATTTATAATTATTATTATAAAATCAAATGGTAGGCCTTGAACACCAGATTTCATTGTGAAAGTAATTTAAAGTCAAATGGAAACATGTTTGATTCCTATATTGCAGCTCGCTCAGAAAACCACGATACATTTAAAATATGTAGTTGAAGAATGTGCCTCTGTGGTAAATCAAATAGTTCCGATCTCGAATCCCATCGAACCACATTGTTGCTCCTCTAGTCGTTTCGTATTGTTTGTCTTATCGGTCTGATTAAGGTGGGGATGTAGGGGACGCGAGAAAAAGTGTTTTTGCAATTTTATATAAACACTTTAAAAAAAAATACAATTTTGCTTCAATACAAACATAAGAGTTCAATTTTCTTCACATGGTGACCTCAACAGTTTTTGAATAATTGTCAAGGGTGTCCTGGGATTTAATAACATTTTTTTATTTTGCCATCTAATAATACTCGTAACAGATACTCAACTATTGTTGATACAATGTCAAGAAAACTAAACGTGTATGTACTGAAACAATATTTTATTTATTTAGTAAAAAAAGAAGTTTTGCTCTAAAAACTGCAAAAACACTGGCCTTTTCTCGCGTTCCCTACAGCCCTACCTTAAATATGTTTTGGTTGTGCTTATCATCCAGGGGCAGGAGAGTCTTCGCTATCTTGGATTATACTCTTCGTTCCTTCGCTTCTGTCAGGTGATCAGATAGGTACCAACTTAGGGCGGTATGCGAAAACGTTGGTGAATGCTTAGTGGACCTATAGTGTGGTCTAGAGCACACTACCGCTCCACCTTTTAAATTATGGTGAGGCACTCAAACCGACGCGACGCTAGTGTCCACTAAGCATTCACTTAAGTCATGTTCTTGCATACGAGGAGGTGAGGAAAAGAAGTATCTTACAATTGATTCCTTGCAACAGGTACGGTGACATTTGCCATGAAGCATGTAGGTTCCGGAATAGGGTGTATTTGTTTTGGATAGATAATGTTTTGCGATGGAAAAGAGGGAGGGTGATCCAAGTACGATGAATCTAGTGCAAGGTAGAATTTTTTTGTCGTAGGGAAAACTGGCGTGGAGGCGTCTATTATCTGGTGTGAGGAGAGGAAGTTGACCGTGATGTACCGGTATGGTCTAGGGGGAGTGGAGATGCGAATCAGCTGGTAGGTGATTATCTGAGAAGGAGGTGTTGTGGGCATGAGGGAAGTGGAGGTTATTGGGTCGTAGTTTGTGAACTGATGAATATTCCGGAAGGAAGCATAGACGGTTTCTCCCGCCTGTCGACTTTGACCTTCCTTACTCTTGTTTTGTTGTACTCGGGGCATCGAACCCGAGAGTTGATAGGTGTGAAAGGTTTGATTGGATTTTTAATCTTACTGGGAGACGCTCGAATGTTTCTGATTACTTGGTAGTTTGATAAAGGCCTTAATGTTTTAGATTCTTTAATGTTATAATATACTTTTGAGTGCACTGGGAGATAATGGGTCGTGATCACCTTTTAGTATGGTCAAGGTCGGAGTAGTTTTAATGTTATAAATAAATACCCAGAAGGGAGTTTGCTAGGTTTTCTCTTGTTTTTATTTATACAGCAATTTCATTTTTATCACAAAAGTGAGGTAAGTGAGCCACTGAAAGTATTCAATTACCTTCAGCCGTTGATATAATTTTATAAATTAAGGTTAAGGTGAGATTTCGTTCAGTTCGGAAAAATCTTATATATTATAATTATATATTATATATATTAGAAATAGTTAACACATAATTCTTTCATATTTGAGGTAGTATAGATCTATTTAGAGAGCAATATTCCGATTTGTTTTTTTTTTTTTTGATAAGACAAAGCATTTATTTAAATTCCATTTTACGCAATCTCTCCTAATCGGGTAGATGAGACTGATTTTGTTTGAAAACAAATGTAAATTACTTATTTGGATCAAAATGTATTATAAATTGTTAGAAAGTTTATTGGATATTTTACTAGTACAAAATATAAAAGGTAATGATAGTAATAATAATATAAATTGTTTTACATAGGGTACCATTCTAATATAAATTCCTCCATTTGTTTATTCCCTTATTGGGTTTTCTTCGACACCACAGTCAATAAATACATGTTGTTGTTCTTCCTACATAGAACAAGTTGCATGAGAGAGACTTCATCCAGTACAATTTTGAAGTCTCGACAGAGTAAAATTCTAAGCTCTATGCGCATTCTTCACCAATGGTTTCCCTGACTTGGTCTGACAAAAATTCCGTTTGATCCTTTTCTTCACCACATGAGAGCGATGGTATAGGAGAGTTATATTTCGACTTTTTTCTTCTTGTACTTTTAATCCTTTTTGTTAATTTAGATTTTCGTGGGTCACAGACACATTGTTTCTTATATTTTTCTGGGTTGTTTTCTCTTTAAAAGCGGCTTCGTTCTTATTTCTTTTGTTATTGATGTGATCATAATCAGTGACGTTTATTGCACTCTGCGTCCTTTATGCTTTTGAATGCTTTAAACTGTGAGGAATAGGTGAAATTTGTTTTAGTACGTTTTATAGTATCAATTTAACTTGCGGAGATGTTGACAGCTGACATGGGTAAAACGTCTAAGACGGAGTGCGAACTTACCAATGTAGTAGTCGGTGTGGTTGTCGGAACAGATGGAGTGAATGAAGGTGTGCTAGAAGGTCTTTCACTGTTTCATTGTTGGGAATCTTAATCACAGGATGACAAAAGGCGTTTTCGAGAATCGTATTCATATTTAGAGTACAAATGCCAGCGGCACGGAAGGCAGAGGTCGCGAGTTGAACGTTAGAGTAGCTAGAACATGCTGAATTTAAAAGTTCTCTGAAATCCTTTCTTGTAATTTTTTCCTGTTCCTTATCGAACCGTGACCAACTTTCCACAATTATCTTTGAAATTAGTTTTTAAAGTCTTAAATTCAACTCGATCCAAAGGCTGTAGATAATGTGTCATGTGACTGGGCAAGTTAAGGGTGATAACATCATTATCTGCGGTGACTTGCAGCATGTCTGAGCTGTTCATATGAGAAATATGCCCATCAAGTTTCAGCAAATTGTTATCTGCTGGTTTTCTTAGGTTAAAATGTTGTCATCTAATCCATAACTAACTCTCTGTTGATATAAACGCTCTCTCTCTCTTCTTTACTACCAAACCTGGCGATGCGTCTCTCATCTTCACTACTAAACCTGGCGGTGAGTCTCTTTCGTCTTCACTAGAGGAGAAGCTCCAAATTTTGACTACCACTTTTTTTTTCACTTTAACTTCTGAACTATTAGCATAAAAGTTGTCGCAACAATATACAAAGGTAGCACATAGTACACATTACCCACAATTCTCCTTTGTGGTAATCGGAAAACAGGCCGCATCTTCATCATCTTGCTTTTTTCACCCACAGAAAACTCCAAATCACTCATGCTATCGTCGACAATATTTTCGGCACCATCAGAATTTTCCGAAGAACTGCCTTCATCAAGCGCTTCTTTGGCTTCCCTTTAGATTTTTTTCTTCTTCTATTCTTTTGGTTTCCGAAATATTCCCCCAAAATTTAATTTCTTTTTGACATTTTTTGGGTTGTCGGCAGAATCTTTTAATGATTTAACAAGGGCTTCTTTGTAGGGGGTTCCAGGGATCACACAAGCTCCGACAGCCTTGCAGCCTCTGTTGCTCACTTTTCGTATTTTGATGGCACAGGGACGATCTCATACGGACTGACATGTTTCAGACCGCTTAAAGTGCTGGGTGTAGGATCCTCGGCAGGACTTACAGGATGATCCGCAAGCAACGACTCACGTGCCTTAGATGCAGAAAGTGTTGTCAGAGGGAGATTTCACTTGATTATTTTCATCTGGCGTCGCCTGAGGACTGCAGGATTTCGCCGATTCCTGTGCCAAAGTCAGAAAATCAACGTCGGTGAAAAGGTGTTTATTCATTGGGAAAATGCATGTTTTTCTGAAAACGTTCATGGTGATCTCTCCTGTTTGCACTTTTAAATATGCTTTTCCAAAGAGCTCCATCATTTAAAATGGAGACAATGGCCTGTCTGAATGAAGAAGCCTCTGTCTTATTTATTCATGTAGTGTGTCTTCAGGGGTCCCATGAAGGTTTTGTCTAGAGGCTGAAACTTGTGCGAGCAGTGTGGTGGCAATGACACAACTGTCACATGATTGCTTCGTGCCAATTCAATCACATCAACATTACGAACATGGATGTAGTGTCCATCTAAGATTAAGAGAAATAGTCTTCAGGTGGATTTACTTTTTCCACGAAATGCTAGAACCATTCGGTAAAAATGTTGGTTTAAACCCAACCGAGCCTGGGGGAGCCCCTCTCATCAGTCATGTTCTTTCTGGGAAATATAATGAAAGGTGGAACATAATGTCCAGAGGCACTCATGCATGATATCACTGTGACCGTCACTCTCGCTCTGCAGATGTGATGGTAGCAATTTGACGTTTACCTTTCCTTCCAATTACTTGCGGAATTTCACGCTGTCAATGGTCAGGCCGGTTTCATCCACATTGTATATTCTATCAGCTGGATACTTGTGTTTAAGGTAGGCCTCTTCTATTAATTGGAAAAAAGCACTGACATTTTCTTTATTGAACCTAAGGCGCGAGTAAAAAGGTCTCACATGGTTTACGCAGAGGCAGCGTATCTTTGTGACGCTCTAGAATATATCAACCCAAGCGCGGCCTGCTTGACCTTGATTGAAAGGGTGATTAACGCCGTTTTTAGTCGCAAGTTGGAATGCCATACGTCGAAGGTCCCCTCAGTTAAACCCATAAAACTTTGCTTCCATATGAAGTAAATAATCAACTAATTGTTTTTCGAGTTCATCTCCTAGTATTGGCTTCCTTCATATCTTAGCTGTCTCTAATTTAGAAGGTGATACGTCAACCAAAAGATCGCGCAATGTACCACGAGGTACGTGTAAAGTTTTAGATACTTTAAGGGTGCCCATATTTTTTTCCCTAACGGCACGGATTGCTTTTGCCATGTCCTCTTCACCCCATTGACGTCTTTTATTTTTAGGAACATATTTGGGCTTCTTTCTAGGCATTCTGAAACAAAAACGGCAATTATTAGCCTCCTTGAGGGCTTTGGTCCAAAGTTCGACTACCAGTCGAACTTTAGACCACTAGCGGTAGTAGAAATTTAGACCACTGCATGCTTAAAACTTTGAGGTTACGTACGATCTAGAACGAGAGGCG
Source organism: Timema cristinae (assembly GCA_039000515.1). NCBI lineage: Eukaryota > Metazoa > Arthropoda > Insecta > Phasmatodea > Timematidae > Timema > Timema cristinae. The sequence continues at coordinate 105,292 of JBCFYV010000256.1, forward strand.
ATCGGTTAGACTAAAAGAGAATTAAAAAGCCTAGAACATACCTAACACGATCCTTTAACGGCCTTACAGCTAATACTAAAACACTAAGAGTAATAAAAATCAAGAACACATACCTGAAAAAGTTTTGAATTTGCCGAAAATGAAGTTTTGATTAGTGCACTGTCACGGTTGAGCGAGCGGAACTGCGGTTTACACAAAACAACAAAGTAATGGAGCGCTGTTTACTATTTTTCCCGCATGGCTGTAAGACCTCGCAGTACGTCAAACCCTGCTAGTTGGACTTTAGACCTTAGTCGAAATTCTGGCCTTCTCTACTAAACCTAGCGGTGCCTCTCTCTCATCTTCACTACTAAACCTGTTGGTGCTCCTCCCTCAAATGTAGGTTTTGTTTAAACGTCTTTGAAAATACAATAAGGGGGTAAAAAATTGCCCCTCCGCATTGCGACAAGCCAGAATAGTGACAATCTCTCCCTTTTTCGGCAATGATAACAATATAGATAGTCTCATTGCTTTTCGCTGCAATTTCTTTACCGAGTTCGTTATTCATTATTAGCCCAATCCCGTCGCAGTTCCAGAAGCAACCTTGGTATCTGCATATAATTTTCGGTATAAATAGACGAACAAATAATTAAAGATATTTGAACTTCCTCGCGATTTCATGTCTTCTGTTTTTGCTCGATCGATTCCTTGCTCTTCCCTGACACTTAAATATGGATTTTTCTTCATAAACGATGTGAACCAAGCTTTCCCGGCCATCTTCAGTTCGATATTGAAAGTATGTTTCTTACCCAGTGTTTCCTCTAAAAAGTATGCCAGATGGTGTGTGTTGTGTTGGCGCGAGCCCAACGGTCTGTAGTTTTTCGATTTGACGGGATAATTTCTTTTTTCGTATCGACACCTAGTTGTGAATTTGGACCAAAGTTATGCTTTCTAAAACATTTCTCTCTAGCCTATTTCTCAAGGTGGATTCAGGAATTTGAACTGCCTACTTGCAGTGCGTACGGCGAAAGATTTTTTTTTTTTAAATAGCTTCTATAGCGCGTTGCAAATTCTCCTGAGTAAGACCCTTACATAAATGTTTGGCATTCTGACCTATAAGGAAAAATAACATGAATAAACACCCTGCGCTAGAAAAACAGCTTAAAAAAACTAGAAATTAAATGTCTCATTTTATACAATGATATCCCCTAGGTTATGTCAAATTAAAATCAACGCAGTAGATAAAGATGAACACAATACTTCAATTCTGTTTGATTTTTGAATTAATTTAGTGAATAGGTGTATTTTAATCCCTCCTTTCATTTAAAAAAAAATGAAAATCCTCCTTGAAATCTGCACAAATTTTTTAATTTTTTGCTCTCATTAAATACAATTAAAATTTTGCGAAAACTCATCTAACTAACTCTTGTGCAAATTATTCTCACTGGGTAGGAAAGATTGCGCAGTCATGTGGTCGCTATGGAAAGTTCCACAGTGGCTCAAAACTGCATGAAACACAAGTCTAAACAAAGAAATAACTTAGTAGCGATTATTTATTTGCAATCATATCTAGAGGTAAAACATTTCTTATGAAAATATATGAAACATTTCTGAAAATTGAACCACTTTACTTCTAACAAACAAGCAAAGAATTCACAATAACACACATTTAAACGCTTGGGTCGACAGATGAATTCAACGGAAGCCTCAAAAGTAATTTTTTAATTTAAGTTTGTCCAAAGCGTATGACAGTTTTTGCTGTATTTATTGAAAGACGTCAATTGTCACAACCATTCTACGTTTAGGACTTCTGTCGATTTGTCTTTTTAGAAATTTGTGTTGTTGGTACTATCTCACAAGTCGCCAAAAATCCTGTGTCATCTGCGTACTGAAAACTATTAATTTGTTAATTCCTCGGTCTGGGCATGTCAGCTATGTATAATACTCGTGTGTACAACCAAAAAGAAATAACTGACCCTTGCGGGATTCAAGGAAATGGTTTTAATTTCCTTTGAAAGGACTCTTTGATGACAATAGTAGCTCTGCCGTCGAAGAGGAAGAAATATATTATTCATATATAGTTAATATGTATTCCTGATTTATGAAGTTTATAGACAAATCCTTGGTGCCATTATCGAAGGCCTTTTCGAAATGAATTACACCAAACAAACAATATGATCGATCTTTTTTAAATTGATTGTAAACAAAAGATAACAGCTTTAATGATAATTGATCTTATATTTATAATCCTGGTCTAAATCCCGCTTGTGAGAAAGGTAACATTTTATTTGGTTACTAAAATGTGTGAAGGCGTTTTGGGAATATGCGTTCACATATTTTACTAAAAACTGGAGTTAGGCAAATGGTTTCACTCATTAAAACTACACTGCCTTATAATGGAGGCTGCATATAACCGCATTAGTTTTCTTACTATTGTTCATATCTGGTTTTACAATCAATAGGCCCGGTTGCTAAATGACTTTATAAAAATGGAAATTGATAAAAATAAATTGAAAAGAGCAAATTTTGTGAAGGAAGCCCACCCAGGTAATTAGGAAACATTTGGGAAGAATTCAATGCACGAAGGTGACATCTTCCTCTCTTCTATAGTAGAAATAGTCACACACATTTAATATAGAATAGACTAATATTAATATGGTATATTTGAATCTATCAAAATAGGGTGGGAATATTTGATGGTTATAAAAAGTTGCTAGATCTATATAATAGGTTTACACGTATCCATAAGTCAAGTCATGGGATGTATAGTTCTTACTTTTGATCGATAGTATCATTATTTATAAAGTAACAATAATAATTTCATGGTAAATGTTACAAATGTTGACCTAAAAAGGTAGTTTTTGTAATTTTCTAAAAGGTGCTCCCAAATGTTCACCTGTAAGTGAATCAAGATACAGCTGTTATCTCTGGAAGGAGACAGGCTATTAGCTATTTACTTTGCGAGAAAGGGCGTCATGTGCAGATATAGGCCTATATTGTATTGTTCTAACTCTTGTTTTCCGCTTCTCCTTCAAGAATGCAAGCGCTTTGTTTACTTTTCATTAAGGGAGGAAGAAAAAGATAATAGGACTTTTTTTTTTACAGCTCGATGATACGTTTCTTAAGACAAAATCCGTACATAAAAACATTCATATTAATGGAAGCCATAAATAATAACTTTACTGTCATGTTTTACATGTGAAAAGTAGTCGACTTATTATTAATGCAAATAGGTGACCTGGTGGTCTAGGGGTAAGGTATCAGACTTCTGTGCTGGCGGCCGGGGTTCAATCCTCGGTCCCGGCACAGATTTATCTGATTTCCAAACCCTTCCTTCACCTCTGACAATACATATTGTGAATGTGGGGAATGCCAGGCCACCACCGTGGTTCGGATTCCACGTTAAACTGTAGGTCCTTCATTTCATCTCACGATCACCCTGCCATTACACATTAGCGTAAGTGCGTATAACCCGAACAGGTAGTAAGACGCGGTGCTAATAAATAATATTAATGCAAGATTAGAAAAATCCTATTAAAATTAAATTTATTTGATTGATAACCAACTCATTACATTTGAATTGTGATCAATTGAAAATAAATGTTTAATATTTATAAGCGGTAGTTAACACAATGTGTTTCTCTTTGACTAAAAATAATAATTACAGCAGTGTAAAATTACGGTACAAATTGCGGGAAAGTGCACTCACTCAATTTCTCCCCCAAAACCCGTCCGTATTTTCACGGTTAGTGCGAATTTTGGCTAATTCGAACACACTCAATTCTCAACTAGTTCGGATTGAAAGTTTATTTTTTCTTTGATAGTTAATTACATTTCGGACATTTCAATTACTAACTGCCCTAACTTTGGCTAATCCGAACAGTCTCAATTCTCAACTAGTTCGGATTGAAAGTTTATTTTTTCTTTGATAGTTAATTACATTTCGGACATTTCAATTACTAACTGCCCTAATTTTGGCTAATCCGAACAGTCTCAATTCTCAACTAGTTCGGATTGAAAGTTTATTTTTTTCTTTGATAGTTAATTTTCGGACATATCAATTACTAACTGCCCTAACTTTGGCTAATCCGAACAGTCTCAATTCTCAACTAGTTCGGATTGAAAGTTTATTTTTTCTTTGATAGTAATTACATTTCGGACATTTCAATTACTAACTGCCCTAATTTTGGCTAATCCGAACAGTCTCAATTCTCAACTAGTTCGGATTGAAAGTTTATTTTTTTCTTTGATAGTTAATTACATTTCGGACATTTCAATTACTAACTGCCCTATTTGAGGTATTTGCCAATAATTTTATTTCTGTGTTTACATGTAGGCCTATAGAGAGTAGTGTAATCGTGAACATTCTTTACCTCGAGATTGTGAAGGGTCTTGACGTTTCCAATGCTCTCGAACTAGTCCGTCTTTACTTGGGGCTACATTTCGTTCAAACTTGGTATTTATGGTCATACATCAAGGGGAAATTGTAA